>JAQGAK010000616.1:0-62998 GCA_034696945.1 Lipothrix lubbocki
AGAACGACGTTGAATAAACCTATATTTTCATTTATAATTTTACAATTGCTTAATAATCCTTCTAATTCATTCGCACTGGGTAGCAAAGGCTGCCAATCGAGTAGAAGGGTTTGTGGAAAAGTTATTTGTGAGATATCTCGAGATTATTAGTCTGCGTTCAAGGGAACGCTGGTCCTTCGGAAGGAAAAAGTGACTTCGAAAGAAAACCTTATCATTACAGCCAGTATAGGGCCGTAACAACGATAGTTCCCTGTAAACGATTCCGATTTTATTTTTTTCTGTCTGTGGCACATTTTTTATTCAGTCAATACAAAAAAACAAAATAATCTAAGGGTATAGATCATTGCCCTTGCTCTGAAATGCATACATGTCTCTCATCTTATTAAATAGTTTTCTTTAACACTTATATTACACGGTATGTGTTTGTGACTACAGCTATATACAGACGAGATATTCTTGCAAACGTTTACATGCTGCATCGGAGGCATTCATCCTAATTTAATTAAGTTGATGTACGGGTGGGATGACATCCATCAAGATGCACATACATATATACCAGGAAACAGAATATCCGCTACGTTCTATCGATAACATATTATTGCACGTTGGTTACAGTTGCAGCACCCCTGGAATTTGAATTACTGACAAGCTCCCTGCATTCATGCCCGCACATGTACCAAACTATTTTATTCACAAAAGGCACTTCTGATACTCCTTGACTGAATTACTAGCCTAAATCGGAAGAGGTGGGTGAATTGATTTTACGGGTTTTGTAGCGAATCGTTTTTCTTAACGGAGCCACTGTAACCGCGTAGACCGTGGTAGGTGGAACAGAAGTACCAGTTAAAAGACATTCCCGTATCTTGGTTATGGTATCATTCTAATCTTTCTCCGTGTAGACATCACACTTTCCTTCCATCTTCATTCACTTTTACGACATTCAGTTGTCAATCAAGCAATGTACGTGATTGCGGATTCCTGAAGGTTGAATGCTCCTGTACACTTCAAACTTAAATGCAAAGGCTCGCTGAGATTGAGACCATACAGGACTGCTTTGAAACGATTGGGCTTCGGGATCCTCAGAAACACGTTACCATTCACATATATCTGTTCAAGGAAACATTCATAGAAAATAGTAAATTAAATTGGATGCGATATTTTAGACTAAATAACACTGAATACTGGAGAGTCAGGAAATGAAGATACTGAAATTAAGTGCAAGTGTGACTCAAATTATGTTTGTCATAGCAAAAAAACCTCGATTAAATCAAACATTCTATAGGTCTTAATGCATTTCTAGTGCTGTCTATACTGCTCGAGATTAAAAGGTTCACACCATTTAAAAACTTTTACTACAGTTTGCTAATAGTTATAATGTTTTCGAATTCAGGAGTGTAGGGGGAAATATATACGGCTTAATTTAAAGAAATGTAAGAAATCTACAGAGAGTATCAGGGCGACCTTTACTATTTGTAAAACGCTGAAAATAAAACTGCGACACGCATTACTTAGTACACAAACCTCATAACCGTTGACTCTTTCCATGGAATACTTTTCCGGAATAGACCAAGAAACAAGTAAAGCATCCTCCGCAACTCTCCTACAAATGCGAAACTCTAGCTCAGCGTTCTCTGTCACATCAGCTTCGTCCAGCAGACTCTCCACTACTTCGCCTTGGCAAGCATTCTCCATTAAATTCTGCCATAAACAAAGAAATCGTAAAGACTCCCACAAAATCATCAACAAATAAATACTGAAATCTCATGACCATACTTATACTATTACTTGTACTTCTATGTCTATTGCATTTACTGCCAAACAAGTTGCTACAAAAGTAATTTATATACATATATACGCTTGCACGAATAATAATCTCATTTACGTCACAATATGAAGAATGAATAACACAGGAAATAAAGTATTGTACAGCCATGCTTCAATGATTTCTTAGCAAGTGTGGCTTCCTAGTAAATTAGTAAGCATAATGACTTAAGAAACGCTAGATAGGCTCCAATAATATTTATATATAGGAAGCAGTAATTCGAATAAAAATGCAAAACTAATCGGTTAATAAAACATGCGTGCAGAGAAGATGAAGCATTTAGAATTTACAGAGTGAAACTTAGTATGCAAGTTTAGCAATAATTAAAATGCAAATTAATTAGTTAATTGCTTTGATTGATTAATACGAAGCCATTTAAATCACCATTATTCGCTTTCTCTCGAAGTTGAGAAATAAGGAGAGAGAATCGTAAGTAAAGTCCAAATCCTTGGAGTCTACATGAGATAGTGTTGATATCTTCACGTTAGCTATCTGTTGGAGTTGGTAAATTGTAGGATAGCTTTCATCACGCTCAAGTTGTCTGATCTCAGCTAAAATACTTTCTAGGAATATTCCATGTCTGTCGGTTGCACTTAAGTGAGCAATCCTTCGTGCTAGAATTCGAATCAGATCATTCTTCTGTCGACACCGGGAACCGTACCATGCACACTCAGTTAAATGACTGTCGCGTATTTCTTTCTGACGAATGTTAAACATCTCTTCCAGTTGGCAAATTTGTACGCTTAATTGCGACATAGTTTCTCTCAGCTTGATGATTTGAGCATCCTTGGGATCCAACCAAACCACATAACAAGCACAATAAAGTTACAAAATTTCAAGCAAAGGCAATTATGTAATTAATTTCTCAGAAAGTCTAAATTAGAATTGGTGGCCACGAATGCGCTCATTAGTTTACGCAATGTTTGGACATATTTTAGTAAAATCGGGTTTTAATATGTAAGTCATCAGCATTTTAGCAAAATTGTCAATTGATTCTCATATGCTTTTATATGAGAGGATTATTATTGTTGCTTCATTAATAAAGTTTGCGTTACCGACATTGACAGTAAGTATTTTATTTAGATTTGGTAATGGAAAACGGGTGGTCAATAATATTATTTCTTTAAATAAACGGAATAGTATTTTTAGTTTCAAAAAATTGACAAGTAACAGCTATGCACATTAAGTAAAATTTTCCCTACTTTCCTTTTTAACGATAAATTTAAAAAGTTTTAATCAAAGCTTTAAATTACCCGACGCTTAAATCGTGGAACTATAAGTAAACAAGCTTATTATTATTTCTGTACTTATATAAGACTACTTAGATATATCTAAGTTGTCTTAGATCTAAATGACCTACCCGTTCTTCGAGCTCACACTCCATTTGTGTTAACGCCATTGCCTCTGTACAGTCATTTGGCTTTGACACAATTGCGTCCGCATCTATCGTCTCCGGCGTTAACTGTAAAAAATAATTTTAAAGCGTACCTATAGTTTGTAGTTATGGCATCATCCTGGAAGTTATCCTTAAGCATTGTCTCAGGAGACATAGTCCAAAAAATAAAATCGTCACTACCGTAAACTTTACCAAACCCCATGAGTTAACGACATAAAAGGGTAGAAACTTTTAGAAAAAGATAAAATTGAAAATTACCACAGAGCTCCGAGACAAGCATTCATCGCTCTCGCAACGAGATAAAAGTTCTGGGATTCCTCGCGAGCCCTGATTAAGGAAATGTCAAGCAAAACAGTTATAATGTTAGAGATATAGTCAATTTTCATTAATTATTTCAGTTCTAACTCTACGGTACTAATTACTTCCAGTTCACTCTTCGTCAAGTAATGCATACGATTCCCGTTCATCTAAGCAAGTAAGATAAAACTCGTCGTAAAACACACAGGCGTATGTTTGTTTTTGTAAGTTACTGTCTCACTTGCAGGTCAGAGCATGCCCCAATAGTCATGTATTACGGAAAATTGAGCGTAAATGCAATCAAAAACAAGCTAATACTAAGTTTATATTTTTAGGTTTTCTCGTAATCTAAGAGGTTGACATAGAACGCTGTCTTCCGAAGCATATTAGCCAGCTTTGAAATGGAAAATTAAACAATCCGAGCAGAATTAATAAAGTTTGACATGAATAATTTGCACTCACCATACGTTTATAAACACACGTGCAAATTTATCAAGTGTAAATAGACATTTGTTCATCCCAGCATACAAGACCATCCCAACATTCAAAAACAACTTGCAAAATTTGTTACACATTACAGGATGAACAAATTCCACCGCAAACAAACCAAAATTCGAAAATAATATGGGAGTACAAGAGTTGTTAAGGCATATATGACTGTTTACAGTGACTTGGTTGCATGCAATGTAAATTTGTGTTCGCGTTTTCCTGATTGGAAGTTAGGATGAGAAAGGTTGCATAACATGTAAAACAAGAGAGTCATTATCTCCCCAGAAGATCTGTGTGATGAACAAATAGTATGCCAATGTCGATTTGTGAATAAAATGGAGGAAAAGGAGGAATGAATAATCTGCTAACCCCATTAATTCGTTCCATATCTGGCGTTCCTCCCAGCATCATGGTTAATGTGTTTAGTTGTTCCGAAACTTCGGTTAACTTTTTAGACGAACTCTTACAACTCTCTCGACTGCAACTCTGTAAGTGAGTGGTAATACATAAAAGCGGCAGGCGGTTAGTACTTCCAAAAATATACACAATTAATTATAGGTAAGTATCATGTACAAAAAAAGAAATATATGGATGCTTGTTGAGACACGTTAAGATAATAGCCCACGCATTTCTCATTCATTTTCGTGTACACTCGCTGTTCTCTCAGCAAGCTTACTCAAGGATAGCACACAATTATTAACTACATTATTAGGTACAGGACAACCATCGATCCTGGCGTCTAATTCTGCTTTAGATAACATTAATTTGAGAACATGCAGCATGAAAGGTAATTGGGAGGGTAAAGAAAGTAAAATAAACATAAAGCGTAGAATTTTAAAGTTAGTTGTTAACAGCATTTCTCAAAAAATAATAGTCATTATTATTATTATTATTATTTATGTAATGACGCCAGTAAATCAGAAGTAACTTCAAATAGTCGTTGTCCAACAGCATGCCTTATCCGCGTTATTATCAAGTCTCTTGCAAACACCTTAGGCCTTCAGACATATATTCCTTACCTGGATTTGCGAAGCGATGTTTTTGATATCTCTGTCTACACCAAAAAGACCGCCTTCGTTCTGAGCAAAAATATCCAAATCATTAGAAATGGACTGTGGTTCAGAGTTAATTCTTTGAAAATCATGGCTATGGATCTCCAATTCTTTCTGCAAACTGCCAACAGTGGCCTCTCGACACCGAAGTTCTTGAGATAGTGTAGCAACCAATTTTTCTGTGCTCGCCGCCCTTTCAATTGCTTCTTGTAGTGTTCGCTGTAATAAAAACATCGATTAATCATTACTTGGGTACATCCAAGAAGTGAAATTAAATCAAAACTATTGTAGCGCACGGAAATATTTTCATTCGTAAGACAACTCCCTCACGGCAAACGAAATAACAGTTATTTTCCAATAGATTTTTGGGTCTCAAACCCCTTCAAGGTATCTCTACGTACACGCAACGTACACAAAACTAGTACGCGGTGAAATTGCTATAGACATAGGAATAAGCGTTTGCCTTCAATTCGAACGCATTCAAGGAAAAGGAAGAAGGACTTGAATCAATCAATGAGTGCTCAAACAGTGGTGCAGCATACTGATAAGGATAAGCAAATCAAAAATCCCTTGGAAACGTGGAGCCGTTAGTGCGACCGTAACTGGGGCACTATGAGAATTTACCCCATATTCAACGTGGCTAGCGACCAACGATTTGTATATACGTTCTCTGATGAAGAAGATGGATGCACATGTGTACAAAACCGTATCTTTGGCAAATACTTAGAATAACTTTCCCCGTCAATAATAATATTACAGCATATATGTACAAGATGAGAAATGGGCAACATGCGGAAAGCTCAATTTAATTCAAATAATAAATGGAACAGTGGTGAAATCCGGAAAAACATCGGGACTCTGCCCACAATAAGGACAACGAATCCATTACATGTGAGAAGAATGATTGTAGGCTTCAGAAATGCATTGAACATGTTAGCTTCTCGTTAATCCCAGCAGCTGGGATAAGTAATATACATACCGATATATGAAAACAAGGTTCATAGCTTCTAAGGATAGTATCTTCTGCATCAATGAGTAGCCACGTGGTCCTGATTAGACTTCGTAGGATCGACGGCATATTACTATAGGGTCTGCTTTAATTTGAAACACTCCTAAAATCTTCATCTTGACACATGTGATAACAGAGCAAAGAATGACGAAAGAAAATTCCTCTGGGTATCTTTAACGTCGTAGTTTATATACTTATATATGACGGATAAATACGTACGCTGCCAATTACTACTTGCTGAGAAGTGAACCAATGACCTGATTCTTTTTGTGATATCTGTATAATAGTCTACTGTTAAGCTCGCTTGCTGATATAATCAAAACCCAGCGAATCTTGCTTTTGAGTCGACAGATGGGTTTTATTTAATCGCTAATAGCTCGAAGAGGCTTAGAAGCTCCCTGCTTGAGTGAAATAAATTTGTGGTCAGCGGAGCTGCATGTATTTTCATTTAAATATTTTTAGCTACATATATATACTACAATATAAATGTATGCTCATATTCATGCTACTAACTCTATGCTGATGTTTTCCTTTACTGAAACTCTTCTGGCTCGGAGATCCAAGTTCATTTAATAATTGCAAAATCCTGCTCCCTTCCCTGATTCAAATAACAATGATTTCGCCCAAGTCATGTAAGCAACAATTAAGTAAGGATTTGGTTGGACTACAGTAATAATTATTGATCATTCCAATGCAAAAATTATAATAATAAGAAGGCACTTGCAATGGAAGTCCATCTGGTCAAACTGGGAATAAATAAACTCGATTACGTATTCCTCCTATTGTTTGATGGAACTGGCATCACCAAGTCATTAGACAATGCATATAGATGTATGGTCATCCCTGCGTGATGAGTAAAGCGGTTCAAATGACCATTCCATTGCTGCAGGAATAAGAATTTAATGAAGAGAAAGGTTCCCCTACACCTCATTCTATATAGTATGGATAGAAATATGTTGTATAAATATAAGTGTAGATATACATAATTGGTCTACATTGCTGACATAAAGAAAAACTTTTTCATTGATTGTTGACCAGGAAGAAAGCCAACATGGAATGATTAATGCAAGTCCCTACAAGAAATCCCCTACAAATACATAACATACTGAACTTAACTTCAAGCGAAGATGAGCTGAATTTCACCGACAGGTTACATGGTTCGGCTTAAGAGTCCCCAGTAAAATATATAAGAATAACGGAAACTTATTCTCTACTTGAAAACAAGGTGCGTCGCAGATATTCTGTAAGCAGGTTTACTAAGACACTTTACTGTAATAATTTGCCATCCGCACAACTTGTAGAGTATATACATCAATTATATTGTTACTGAGCGCGAGGAAGAAAAGAAATGCAGTGCAATAACCAGCAAATCTATTAGTTGCTTTAAGGTAAAACAGTTGGAATCAATACACACATCTAACCATGCCTATAGCGCGATTACGTAAACTTATTGTTAATAAATATACAAGCGACTTTGCTCATTGCATGCCATCATTGACACAGTGGCCCACCCTCAATCATCGCAAGATCCCTATCAATGCTTATTGACAAGGCGGCTCTTTAACAGAATAATTTGTACAAATGATGACGGGAAATGTTCAACATGAATGTACTTTCTGAACTTTGTACAACTTTGCAATGATAAATGATATTCATTTGCTGTTTAGTTTTTTTTTCAGCCGGCAGGCCTCTAACTTACTTCATAACCACAACAGGTTCAATCAGAAGTTTACAAGCCGGGTCTGACAACGTGCATACAAGTATTCGTACATTATAGAATATTTGTGCATTACAAATAATTCTCCAAACCTTACCTAATTCAGTAATAAGCTCATGTATGAACGCGCAATTAAGGAATACACAGTTGAATTACACTTGAAAGTTACGACAAACTCGTGCAATGATAAATTTTTATCCTTTAAACATCTCAAACATTTTCAGCGATTTTAACTTAATACCTCGATCTTTCAAGGAACATTAACTAGATTTTTTCCTCGATCAAATCTATTTAAAATTTCTATTCCTCAAGCGAAAACAAAAGTGGAATAATTATATATAGCAAAGAATATGACTTCGGCAAAAGTAAAACCGATGATAATGTTATAGAAGAATAAGTACAACAAATAGTCATCGCCCTCCTGTAAATAAAATACTGGTCATGAAGATCCTGACTATGGTTTATTACAATTACCAAGTACATGCAAAACATAAGTGATATCCTCGACCGTGATAGATACAAGCGATACTGTATGTCAGTAACGAAAATGATTGACATGGTCAGATTTACACCGATTTCTCTAACATAAAAATCTTTGCTAAGCTTATAAATGATTGCCTGAATTCGCTTTAGTGAGTTACTGATTGAGGGATGCTGGAGTAGAAAGATTAATGCGATATTTTTTATTACTTGTATTCGAGTAAATGAACAAGACCAATTATTCGCAGCGCTTAGATATTATCTCTCACAGTAAATCTCACCAGCATTACCAGCAGCATGACAAGTGTAGCTGAAAAGAATCGTCCACTTGCAGGCTTTTCTGTGCACGTAAGCTACAAATCCGCTTGGTTCGCTTAAATAATTGCATCTTTTGATGGTCGCAGATTTCTAAACTTATCTTTTGACATCTATCTCTATCCCTCTCTCAAGCAGCAAAAAATGGCTTATTGTGTTCCTAAATCATAATCTGTGTCAACGACGAATAATAACAAATTAAGGCGTAACAGGTGGTAGTGACACGGTTCCTTAGTAAAGACAAAGGCTAAAAGGACAGGTCGCATGAAATTTTCCGTTTCGATACTCGTTATAATTAGCTCCTTCAGCTCAATGTGACTTTTAGTATACTTATATATATAATACGAAATATATATAACGACGTTAGTTACCTCAAGGTAAAGAACTTCCTCCCGGAGCATCCCGTTGGTGCACTCCACATCAGCCAGTTGCTTTTGGACCTCAGTTAGCTGGGCTCGTAATTTGGATATCTACAGAAGGTGATGTACAAAACAAATGTTATCATTATGATCTTGCATGCAAGAAGCTAATTTATATCTTCCCTTCCTACTCCCATCATTGAGGAAGTTCAAGGTTTTAACTTACTATTGCAAACTTTCAAATATTTGCTTGAAAAACGTATAGAAAAGGAAAAGCCCAAAAACATTTTGCGTCGTTTTGCTTTACATGTTATCTACGGTATCCATTACTTGCATAAAGCAGCAAAAAAAACGACTTTTGGTCGCTTCAGATACGAATTTACTCAAGCAGTTCACAGGAAGCACGTTGCTTTTGATAAGATTTGCTATTATAAGATATTAATTTCTGCAAAGGTGTTTACAATTTTGTAACGTTTATTGGTTTGAAATTTTCTAGCACTTTTGCAAATTTAACACGCTATGCAGAAAATAAATTTTGAAATTCATAAAAGGATAGCATTCATTTCTTGCCAACAACACTGCTTAGGAAAATTTGTTTACATAAATTCTGCTTTTCGCGTCGTATGAAATGAAGGTGTCTAACGAAGAGAATGAGTTATTTACATTTGGATTTGGAGGCTTTAAAAAAAGCTGGCCAACTTAGGCAAATCCCGTGGATACAAGATCAGCATATCATTAACGTATACCAAGATGCAATAAGAATGTACTTTAGCAAACTCATGATGCACCCGAGTTGGTGAGGGATTACAACGGCTTAACATGAATTTAGGGAGTAAGAAAAGATAAAGTATAGAACTACGGAAGCATAAAATATGGATAAAAACCTGCGACTGCGAGGATGAAGCGTTGTTTTCTAGAAGATTGTCTTTCTCCTCCAGCTCAACGGCAAGACCTTTGACTTTTGTCGCCAAAGTTTGGATTTCATTTTTGTACTTTGCCTCCCGAGAAATTTTTGAATCCAGATCATCTTGTAGTTGGCAACATTTATTGCGGAGAAATTGAATCTCTTCACGGAGTTGAGAGATTCTCTCCAAACATTTACGTTCCCGCTTCTCGACCTCATCTACCGTTTCCCTGGCGTAAATCTCACTCTGTTCCAGCTCCTCAACTCTATTCCGAAGGGAAGCTTCAGACCCATGAGCTTCTTCAAGTCGCTTACGAAGTGCTGCATTATTCGATAGCTCGGTGGTAAGTTTCTCATTTTCTTCTTCGAGTTCTCTCACTCGACTCATGACCGCCTCTTGGTCAGACAGAATTATTTGCAACCTGTTGTTTTCTTCGGCCAAGTAAACAATTTGTGAGTTGTCACTTTCCAGATGCTCAGCGGGAGAGTTGGTGATAATGTTTTGAGTGGCGAATGTTTCGGTTCGCATTTCGTTCTTCAATCGATTGATTTCTTCTCGTAACTCCTTCTCTCGTTGTTCAAACCGAGATATTTGATTTTGGAAAGCTTGCTCCAGACGCACTACCAGTTCACTTTTATTACATTCATTTGTCGTGTCTTCAATTGATGTTGTACTGTCCGGAATTACGTCTTTACCGGTAACTACAGCCAGGTCTGGTTTCCGGCTACCTTTCCATTCTCCAGGGAATAAAGATCGAATCCTGTCAGCAACTAACCCTCTACCTTTGATTTTTTCCCCCTCATTTTTTCTTGTACATGTATTAGCACCAGCAGGGCACAGGGATTTGGTCGTCGTGGGATCGCAATGTAATTGTTTCTGGCCACTTGGAACTTCGGAAGGGGAAGGTATATTAGCACTGTAGCCACCATGGCTAGCACGTTCCACAACTTGTTCCAATTCTATAACTAAGATATCCCACTTTTCCTGCAACTGTTGTCGCTCTTCCAAAATCTTTTGATTTGCTCGAAGCGTTTGCTCTTGTACAGCTATTTTAGTCTCATAGTGGTGAATTAATTTCCCCCGTTCTGAATTACAAATGTCTTGGTACTTATCGATATCACATTCGAGTAGCTCAATTCTCTCCTGAAGAACTTTTTCTATGCGATTCCATTCCTTCCTTTGAACGGCAATAATTTCATTGATAAAGCACTGCCATTGCTCTTCACAAGTTTGTGAGTCTGCATCGGACTTGGAGGAAAAAATAAATTCCTCAGGGATAATATCACACGAGGCTTCACGACTAATCAATACATCCTTTCTCACACTCTCGCCACTTCGTAACTTCTTCAAACATGGCTCGGTGCTACCAGTCTCACCGGGCTTTA
Organism: Lipothrix lubbocki; assembly: GCA_034696945.1. Taxonomy (NCBI): domain Eukaryota; kingdom Metazoa; phylum Arthropoda; class Collembola; order Symphypleona; family Sminthuridae; genus Lipothrix; species Lipothrix lubbocki. Next base: position 11,227 of record JAQGAK010000616.1, read on the forward strand.
GCTTATGTTTGCGGGGAAGAAGGGTAACTGTGGAGGAAGGAATTCGTTCGAGGCCGAGAAATGGTAGGTTACTGAGATTCCTGGGTGAGGAGTAATAATTATAGTAATTAGAGAGGGCCTCCCTTTGGAATAATTTTAATAGTGACCATAGGTACCAAAGTAAAAGAGCTGGGACACAGTTTGCAATAAATTGAACGGAACACTTCATTTCTATGCAAGACTCCTCTAATTCAAAGTTATGCTGCTCATATTTTTGCAGTAATGAATCCACTCGAATCATTTGTGATGACAAGTCTTCTTCATGTTCGTGAAGTTGAAGTATTTTCATTCGTAGCTGTTCTATCAACAACTTCTCACTTGATAATTGTCGTTGTAATAGCATTTTCTTTTGGCGTAACTGGCAAATCTTCTCCTCCAACCTGAAATTTACATATGTATACATTTTTGAATCATTTCATCTGCAAGGTTATAAACCATTCAAAAGTCTGCCGGTACGAGCAAATTGATATTATTATATAATGATCATGAAAGTGAGGAGTGCTATAAACACCCTTGACCTAATGAGTAAACTCTTGAGAAAATGAACTGAAATGTTTTACGTATATTTAGAATAATTTGACAACATTTGCCAGAAGACTAATATTACACTTTCACTTAATACTTTTTAATGAACAGAAATTTAAAATAAAATGCCCCCTACCGCATTTTGGCGGCTTATTAAATTCTGCAAAACAGTGCAAAATTAATGCTTAATTAATATTGTACATTGCATGAATATGCTTGTACACAGTATAAAAAATATTCACAGCGACGATTTCATATACAAAGTATATGTATTCAGCATATAATCACAGGTAATAACCTCATCTTATGTATAAAAGTAAACGGAATGTGAAATATTCCATAATGCAAGATATAATAAGAAATACATAAGCAGCCATTTGTTGTAGGTTTAATCTGCTGTATTTACACAAATGAATTCTGATTAGGTTATGAAAAGAGGAAAATTGGATTAGGCTGAAAGGACACCAATAGACACATAGCAAGCCGCTTAACTTCATTAGGGGATATTATCAATAATAACGAAATTTCGAGTATGACAGCGTGCTTAAAATTCATAAGGATCTCAACACTAAGATGTTGAGGCTGAGGCATTTACTGAAATAAATGAGTGGGATTAGACCTGTAAGCACAATTTGGGTTCGGTATATCAAAGAGGATAGATGCATAAGAATTTTCGCTACAGAGCACATAATTTCTAGAGTAATATCAATTTGGACGCTACCTTTGGCACTGATGTCGACTGTCATTCTCAGCTTCCTCCATTTCCGAGCGTTCCTCTTCAATTCGCTGATTTTCTTGTATTAGCAAATTCACTTTATCTTCTAAGCTATTCACATAGTTAATGTCAGCAAACTGAGAAAGCCTTCGCTCGAATTCATGTATCCTTTGACGGCAAGATCTTAATTCAATACTTAATTCCTGACCCCTTTTAACTTTACTTCTCATGTTTGTAGTTCCATTTCCTGCAGATCCTCTCGAGGAAGCAGACTCTGAAACCCTACTGGGATCCACATTTCCCCCGGTGGTATTATCAGGATTTTCTCCACTAGTTAATTCACAATTACTGGCGACACCGGGGCCGTCGGCGAACCTCAGAACAAGGTGTTCAATCTGTGCGGTGAGTTCTGTCAACTCTCGGCTGATGTCTTCTTTCTGAGTTGACCCATTTCCGAAACCAACTACATTTAGTGCCGTTGTGTATCCATCATCATTTACTGACTGACTATCAAATATCCCACTTTCTTGTAAGGATAAACTATCGGAACAATCACTACAGGAGCTCCGTGACTCGGCCACGCTAGCATGACTGTTGCTACTGCTTTCATAGTCACCTCGAATCTGCAATCAAATGTAATGATTAAAATTACATCATGTTGTTGTAAGTCTCGTGGTACAATTCCTGGACAAATTTTTTGAGAGATGTGAATATGTTATGACAACATTGCTACTTCAAATAATAACATAATTGTAAAGTTCATATTGCATATTTAAGGCTCGTCTGTGAATCTGCAACCCTAATAACTTTTGTACTTCTGAGCCACCTTCATTACTTTATTTTCTCGTCACTCGTTAGATTGTTGAAATTTAAGATTCTGTAGGATTCATATTGTTTTGGAAGTCTACTTCCAACTTTTTTCCCGTTGACATGAAAAGTTGCTGGTGCAAATTTGAAACTGTGATACTTTTGTTGGAAATGAAAAGCTTCAAAGTTGTCTTTCGACGTAAAACTTTTCCCGAACACTGCCATATGAAGTTGACAAGGAGCGCGGAAGTATTTCCATCTCTAGACTTTTCGGTCTTTACAATTTCTTGTTATATAAAATGTGAACGCCTCTAACCAGCGCTTTGTTCTGTGAGAAATGTTTAGATATAATTACGTTTTAATTAGGTGATGGTAGTTGTAATTGCATATGTAGAACTTGAAAGTGGTATGTAGTTTACAATTAAACGTATATGTGCATACAATCATGCACAATACACATTCCATTTAACAGGGGGTTCCTTTAAAACTGCTGGCATTGAAATTGGCATTGTGATTAAGAAAGGGGCGTTTTGATACCATTTTGATATATGGTCTATATGTTATTAGCACAGTAATAGTATAGCAATACGTATGAACGAAAAAAAGTTGGAATTTCTATAAGTATCGCCAAGAAAACCACACTGTTGGGGCGACTTGCTCTATCTCCGTTTCCTTTACAGCCCAGCGATTATACATAGGTAGGTACGTTAATAAGAAGGTAATCCGCAAGTTATTATCCCCATAACTTAGCACGATCGAAATTTCCTTACATTATGTATGTTCCTTATAGGATCAGAATATTTATCCGAATGCTCAGAACGCATAAAGCACAACAAAAGCCAGCGTGAATTAAAGATACAGTGCAACACACCCACTATAGTATTAATTGTGAGTATATTGTAATCCATAAGGACACAGTTGAAGTTTAAATGACGTCGGCTATTATAAGTATTAAAGACTATCATTCAATCAATTTCAATCACTTTCCCATTTACACCTCCAACTGCTGCGCTGTTCCAAGAAAAAATAAATATGTAGATGATTTAAAAGTTTCGTGCCAATTACACGGAATAAATAATTGCGCCCACAATAAGGGATAATTAATTATATCTTAACTATTACAGGCTTATTAACTCTTGGAAATTTGACTATGTACGTCCAGGCACCTTGTAAGTACAAGCTGATCGTATAAACTCCTAATGAATGTTTTCAGATAACCTACATTAACTGAATGAGTTGATTTCCTTTTGCTCTCAATAGATTTAGTGGTGGGCCTAATCGGCTTCAGTATTCGAAGTGCACTACTTAATATCATTTTTTTATAATTCGGCATTGCAAAAAGTAAATCTAAGGTTTTTCATTGCACAATAAAAAATATTTATAACATCAATATAATTAAACATGTTGAGACTTTCGAAATTCGTACCTGAAATGAAATCAATTTTTATTACTGTGGAATACCATGGACTAATGGTCAACCATGAATGGAATAAATGATTCATAATTTTCTGCAGACTTTTTTCCCAAAGGATTCCGTTCTACATTGTGATACTTAATATTATTAGCTTGTTATAAAGCAACTCATCGAAGCCCAGATAGATGTAACATACCAAACTAAGTCAGGAAAGCACGTGACGCAAGCTTTATTCTACGGAATTCTCACCCCCAGACGAAGGTTTTGTTTAGACTTTTGAATGCTGTACACGAACGGTATGCTTGTTTATGAAATTCTCTCTGAGTTCTGGCTTTTGCTTATATATGAACCCCTGAATCGAAAACGATTCCAAGTTCATGCACCGAGATATGGTAAGAAAAAATAATAATAAACGAACTACAAAATTCAAGCAAACATTCCAGGAATGCTCACAGATCATATAAAACATTTTTCATTATGATCGTACATTTCATTATAATCAAGTGCGTATAGAACACTTTTCAGCTCTGAGCTCTGTGATCCACAAATGATCCCTGTTGACCCGCGTTGGGTCACGGTAATTTAAAGTTGCTCAGTGACGTTCCAAAGTAGCTTTCATGTCAAGAACGAAATGAATTGTAGATTAATATCTTTCATTCCATCATCGTAGTAGCTCAACTTTTTCGCAATTATTTACACTGCACTTGCATTTGTAATCACGCATTGCATTAAGTGCATATGCTGGAGGCTTTGCGTGGTTCCACTAACATGCAACAACGGCAAAGAATGTGGTTCAAGAAAAAACAAAACAGCAGCAAGCCTATTCAAATTTCATTACTCTACAACAGGTCGAAAGATACCCTCGTTTGCAGCGTGATCGGCATTGATTATCATTCGAAACTTGTTAAGTTTCACAGTAAACAAACATTTTCACGCATCTGGACATGTAAGTAACAAGGCTTCACTTACCCAATAGATACTTCAAGCCTAATCAAACCTTACCACCTCCTGACTGGTGTTTATTGACTTTAAAATAGCATGCGTGTACACTTGCTTTTAATGTATGTATTCACTATATTGCAATTTCCTTTATAAAAAATGTTAAATATCAAACATAGGTAAAAAGAAGAATGTATATAAGGTTTGTAATGGGGTCTGTATAGTCACCTAAATTGAAAGATAATTGGAAAATTTTAGTTTCACTCATTAAATACTTTATTTTTCAATAAAATCCCGACGTATTCCCTTGTACTTCAAAAGAAAATAATTTAAGTGAGGGTACATGGAACATCTCCCTGTGATTGTAGTTAGTAATTATTAATTTTAGCGTGAATCTTTGAGGAAGAGAAAAAGGCCCATTTATCATAATATTTAAGCGTCATCAGGTTAATTAACAAGTCATAATTTAAGTAATAAAAAATCACGCACCGTCACTTCCGTAGGTACTTCCGCACCATGGTATAGCACAACTTCAGAACCAGCAGCTATAAGACTTCTTACGCGGTTGTTCTCTCCACGTTTTTGAGCTTCGGTTCCATTCTGCAAATCAGATATGGGCTTTACAACACATTAGTTTAAAATGCAAAATGTGGTTGCATACACAAGCTATATCACCACACTTGCAGCAATCCACGAAAATGGCATCAAAAGAGAGTTCTTGGGCTGAGACTGATTGCGTAAGAATAACAAGAATGGTGGACTTAAAATGTATTTCAAATGCTCATATAGGTAGCTACATAGGTACTTGGAGCTGTACATATGGTTGTTATTTTACGTTTTCAACGCAATTTTAGCAATGAAAACCTTCCGAAGCTCATTAGCAGCACATATTGCACGTAGTTAGCAGTGCTACACTATATTTATCAACAAAAGTAGGTGTTAATTTTGGCAAACTTTGAGTTTTCATATGATAGCTTAATAGGACGATGCCGCTTTGAACATTTTCGCAGAACAATCACAAAATTTGCATAAGTAGTTCAATTTGTTTTTAGTTTTGCAATTCCCAAACGATTACTAATACTTTACTCGACTTTAAATTTGTTTGATGACAATCTAGTATACGGGACCACACTAGATTGCACTTTGCCTGTTCTAATCATTCAGATATCTCGATATGGTAAATAAAATAACGCTTTCCTGGAACGTGATCTAATTCCCAATGCAAGGAAAGGCTTGGAGAAGATGTGAAATGATGTAGGGGTACCTAGCGTACATGATTATTTGGAATTTCCCATTACCCTTGTGAATTTTCCCTCGCTGAGGATTTCATTTAGAAAAAGTATAGTAATTTTAGGTCAGAATACATAGCAGTTTACTCGAGAGCATTGTGGAATGTATTGCAAGATAGAAAACTTTTATTTTAATTGAACGTGACGTTACCTACTATTGCATCACCATTTTGAAGTGTTTATTATCTGACGTGAAACGACAAAATATTGCTTGGCATTGCATGATTTGGAATGGCAATAGAAGTTATTACAGAACAACGGCATACCTGTGATGAATGGCTTCCCCCAAGTTCTTCAATTTCCAAGAGTCGGAATTCTAGGAGTTCATTTTGATCCTTACATTCTCTCAATTCATCACGAAGTTGACGGATTGTTAACTCAAGGGATAGAATCTTATTTCTTTGCTCCATTGATGATTCGCCGGGAATAATTGGCTGGCCATCGGTAACATTTCTAATTTCTATATTTGAGGTATGGTTCAAGGAAAAATTCTCGTCGGATGCTTGACTCGAGCAAGACGTAACCAAAGGATTTCCATTTTCCGACAGGTCTTCAATCTCACTGCATTCGTCTTCACTTTCTGCCTCTGGAAGTGTCTCCAAGGCGGATCCTCCATACTAGAAATGGTGTAAGACATATAGATTGAGTCATAATATACCGCAGGAACTATATTATTTCCGATTCAATATTATTGATTACAACATGATACTACAATGTACAGATAAAAAACTAACTTCTTTATTTCTCATTCACGGAAACAAAACAATTCACAAAATACTTATACACTACTTCATACTTATACCCTGCGTACATGCCTTAAAGAAATGAACTGTAAACTCCAAGTACACGTTAATATTGGACCAACTGTGAACATACATAAATCATTAAATTGCATAGTGAGCCAGCATAAAAACTCCTGTAACATACTGCAGTTGTGGCCTTTTTATGATAATCGGCTGCAATTATTGAAAAGACACGGTATTCTTGCATTCTTCACAGAAATTCATTCTGTATCAACAGGTTAAATGTATAGCAGAGTGCAGCACATCTTGAACACCAGTCATTACAACACCTTGGAAATGGTGTTTTAAGCGTCTTCTCCGGCTTCAATCTTTCACACGTGCCCGAGCACAACTAATCTTATTGCGTTCAAGCAACAGTTTTACGCTATTAGAAGGACTTAAGTGTAGGAGCTATTAAGGTAGATAAAGCGACGGAAGACTGGCCAATACACTGAATTTATGTACTTATACATAATATGAGACTTGTATTCAGTCAATGCATCACGACAGAATGGGAGAATCGCGATCACGAGTATATATTCTCAAACTAGATCTAGGTTAATATTTTGCTTTCCTTTCGTTATTTAAAGTATTGTTAAGGAATGATTTGTTGGCTACCTAATTAATCGGCTTTAAGCCAAGAATTGAATTATTATTACTCCTTCCCTTTTTATTCAACAAGCGTTGACTCCACGGTCATTAAAAGGGGTGCTGCTATTGACTCTCATGATACTAACATGCTCGTACTAGTACATACCTACATACATGCACAGTTATGTGCAACCCGCCTACATTTATGTATCTCTTGCCCTTTCCTGCTTGAAAGATTTTAATTGTATACACATATCGCTTGCATTCCCTGACAACCGGGAAATAGTGTATGTAATTACAAGTATAGGCCTCTCTAATTTCCCTAATAATGAATACTGTGAAGAGAGAAATTTGTGCCGACAATGTACGAAAAACACTGAATGCATTCAGGGGGTTTTCAAAATGCTGCTGCTCAGAAAATGAAAATTCATGAGAAACAAATACTGACACTCCATAAATGTGGTTAAATGCATGATCAATGCAGAGGGCTTTCATCAACAAGGGCATTCGTAAAATAGACCCCGCAATAAGCAATAATAATCCTTTCATGGATCGTTGCTCCGCATCATTAGAACACCCAACACCCCTTGTTTCAGGCAGCTTCCCGGAGGAAATAAAACTGGAGAGCACTTCTCAGTATACACGGACGATTGGTTTTGAGCATGTAGATGTCCTGTGTAACAGCATGAGGATTTTCAAAAGATTTAAAAAAATTTCTAAACAGCCAACATTCTGGGAACAAAAACTTGCTCAGATCATCACAGTATAATATTATGCCATTTCATGCGAGGCAATTACCTAGGCTGTATTTTTGCTTATTTTGTGTAGCTCCGGCGAGGCTGATGTGATGGTGTGGTTCTACGATAAGGTCTACTAGTTAACAAAACTCCTTCTGCAGACGTCGTTTGCATATAGACACAAGTAAACTCACGACAACAAACAGCATACCTAATGCACACATCTCCAAATTACCTAGGTTGAGTATACATATGATGGCGGATACAGGTGTAATATTATATCCGAACTGGACACAGAGGAACAGAGGATAAAGGATGCAGCGAAAAGAAAATCAACATAAAAATATAGTTCCAGGGAGTCTTACATGATGGTGATAAAAAAATTGCTGCGAGTCCACAGGCTGTGTTTCTCCCATTTCTTTCATCCTTGGAGTGGATTCATGTCTTTTCTTCCCAGACGAGGGATTGTAGGGATGTTGGGATATCCGACTCCGACGATAACTCTGCAACAAGCAAAAAACAGTAACAAAATCAGATTTCTACGTCATCATAAAAGCATAGTCCAAAATGTACTGTAGTAACCAACACATGGTTAACACTGAATTATACAAAGATTTGCCGGCAGCTCAAGACCTTACATGTCAACGATACGCATTGTATTAGAACTGCAAAGTCATAAGAAGTAAGGGGTCGAGGAAGTATGCAATATTGCAGTACCTTAAATCTAAGTACAATAAATATTAACTACGAGCCTGCTTCCCCATAAGGAATACAATTTTCTTGGAGATGATACAGTAAACTAAGGTTTCGTGCGTTCGACTTTAGCATATGCATCAGGCGCCTACAGGGAAGTTTGGTAAAACAAATTAGGATTAGTTTTCAGATGCTACGTATTGCCTGAGACCAGGCTAAAAGCATCGGCTCGGCATGTCCACCTGCCAGACAGTGAGGAGAAATAATGTGCACATCCTCTATGACGCTAATAAGCACATTTCATCCTCTAGTTCATCCCAGTCAATTTTCAGAAGGTGATGAGCTAAAATACTCGAGATAAATTTTCCAAAATGATTCGCAATGAATTGCAGAATTTTGCATAGTACAAATTAATTGGCGATATACAAATACTTCATGAGGTGAACATCCGCCTAATGTACACATTCGGTAGTTAGTAGTTATAAGGCTTTCAAGTTGTAAGTAATAGCAATCCCACAGACATAGTGTACTTGCTGAAATATTTATCGCAATCAAACTTTGCTTGGCAAATTCAAATGCTCTACCCGTCACTTACTTACCTAGGTTAGGCTATATTTTCCATGCATTGTGTTTTCATTTGCACCCTGTCAGTTATTAAATATACAGGATTCTAAAAAAGAGATATGGTTTCACATGATCCAATCAAGTATACACTTGGTCATCTCACTGGTATTATATATGATTCATCTTTGTGAGAAAGCTGCAAGTTGAAAACAAAATTGATAGTCTGACAACGAGAAATTCATTACAAACATGAAGAAGACAAACTTAAATATCATTTATTAAATTTGTACTCTTCAAAAGCGATACTGGTGTTGTACTACAGAGGAATTTTTTAACAAGAACTCCACCTGTTCTTTAAGATTTTTATGTGATAAATATGAGAAACTTGCGACTACTTGATCGGATCAACATGTGCTTTCCCGTGTGTTACTATTTACTTCTGACAGCAACCAGAATTGAGTCAATATGTACATTGTACATGCAGATTAATAAACTAAGCTGGTGCGCATAGTAAATTTAAAAGTATATTTTACTATTAAAGTGAATAATGTTCCCATTTGTTCTTCTCTCAATTCCTTTTACTCCACTGTAAAGTTAGCCTACTGCATTCAACAAATAAAAAAACCTACCGTTTGGAAGCGACAAATAATATATACATACAATAATTATTACAGAGAGATTGTGGAGTCTATTTGATACAAGCAGACAGAAAGGGGTTTCTGGGTTATAGTTTGACGATATTAATTTCTTAAATACCAACTTATGACTTGAGGTCTTGAGGTAATGTTCAACTAAACTTCATATTTCACCGTCACCATTATCGCAAACACTTCGGACAGACTTTTATACTCTTAACTAACAAAGCTAACCGCCTGCATTGTGTTTCTAAGTTAGCGTACAGTGGTAAATGGCTTAATTCAAAGACACGTTGACACCAAGCTACATGACAATGTATTTGTCACATTCATGACCAAGCAACTATCCTTACTAGCTTCAACCGTTTTAGGGGCGTTAGTCGGCTATTACATACTTGAAAATGACAACAAATAGTGAAAATTAAATGCTATATAACCACCTCGCTTTAATGAGGTTATCTGTTTAATGCACCCTGCACTTAAAGGCTTATCTGTATAAGCAAGTTTTAAGCGGTGAGCAATAAAAATACAAATCACCCCCGAACGGAAAAAATTTGCTACTTGGACCATCCTGACCTTTACATGCAAGGTATCCACTTACATTTAAATTAAATGTACACTCCTGCATTTACAATTTACATCCACAAGGAACTCGTTTCATTAAATATCATATTGTTGTACTCCACACACTTGCAGGACTCTCAAGAATTTACACACCTTGATACATATAGAAATATTTTATTGACGCATTTATTTCTTCTTCTGTAACACTTACTCAGTGTCACATCAATGGATGGAATAATAGTAATGTAACAAAATACAACGCTGTACGTCGAGTAAACCGAGGGGCATGGAAGGGACGACCGATAATCAAAGAAGAGGCACTTAACCTAGAATTAAGATCGAAATCCCTAAACAATGGCATTTTCTGGGTTTAAATCGTTTCAAAACAATCGGGCAAGTACAACGCTACACTAAATTATTTAAGCTGAAACCTGACACTATTTTGTTAATACAACAAGAAGATAAAAAGGTAAGCATTAGAACTTAGCATTTAACCCTGCCATGACCTCCTGTTTAGTTACAAGTTAACTGTTCTCTTCTCAGGTCTAGTCTCACATAATTTTTTGCCATCAAATTATTATGACACATTAGAATTCATGTAGGTATCCATGGTCAACTTTATTTCTATTATGTAGATCAAAACGAAATTTTGAAAGGACTTCTCACCATTTGTACAAACATGATTTTAACTCAGTTTGTACATATGTACACATAAGATTTTAACAAGTTCTTATAATGCGTGTTGGTTACCAACAACTGTTTTGCAATAATTCCTATAGATAGACAAGTTAACTTTTACTGCTTGAGCGCTATGTTATTTAATGGTAAATTCCTATTTCATGCAAATTTAACTACGTAGTCAAAGTTAATACTTATTAATGTGGTGTAATACATTCAGAGTTATACGATGAAATACTTTGTAGTCGGCTTCAGCGCATACGAATATTTCAGCATGGATTTTGCACACAAAGGATTTAGCTGAACGCCAGCTAATACATCAAATGGTTCTTAAAGTAAGTAAGGCAAGTGACGTGCACCCATATTTACTATTGTTTATGAATACTATTGATTTGCATTTGCCGAACTTCATATTTTTAGGAATCCATGTGTAATAAAGGAAGAATGCAAGGGACACACGCTGGCATTTTTTATGGGTTTCCCACTTTTATTATACTCCATACTCATGAATTTTTTCATTTAAATTCTCCCATTCTATACATTCAATATATTCATGTGTAGTATAATAAAAGGTACGATTCTCTAGTATTCTATGGACGTGGCGTTTTGAGATTTTGAGCAACACTTGAGAGATAAAGAAGTACGAGAAATTAAGTTGAAGTGGAAGAATAACGAGCTATTAGAGCTGATACGAGTATGCTCTTACAATTTCTACAACAACTTCAATAAAACATCAAGTGTCCATACATGCTCATCTATGCTATTAAGTATCACTTTTAATCACGGATTCGTTTATCATTCGCACCAAGCTTTGCTTGCATCTTTATATACATACAAGCTGGTGTAGTCGTGAATGAATATGTATGTTCTTCTGCCGAACCTCAACAATGCGAATGACACTCAATATTCAATGGACTAGCCGCTTAATCTGGCATATAAGTAAATATGCATATATGTTTACACGTTCATATGAATGCATTGAATGTTTACGTTTCGTCTTCCTATTAAAGACAGAAATAAAAGAGATTTCCCCATCCTCAGCAGAATAAACACTCGTTTGGATCATTTTGAGTTTCAGCTCAAAATTATGTATGTATACCCTGTAATAATGTGAATTTCAAGAGATTGCATATCGAATCAAGCTCTTTCTTAGTTATCGCATACATACAGAGTATACATGATACGACCTCTTGAACAACCTGACTCTCTCATTCTCCTACACTGTCGCTATCATTTCTTTGAATTTCCCTTCCAAATTAAACGAGTCAAATATAAAAGTATGCAGGTGCAGATGTATTTTAAATCCGTGTATAGTTCTGCTGGCGTTGCTATTGCATGAATGTGAAATGTATAAAGTTCACTGAGCGAACGTTTAAGAGCACTTGAATGTGTGAGTACATACCGGCATAAACTGCATCTCCGAGTGACTTGTTGGTTTTGTTACTATCATAAATACTTAGATACATATATTTTCTCAGATTTTCTTTTTTTCAATTGAAACTTTCCCTTCACACGTGGATTGGAATTCTTTTGTGATTAGCCTATAGCTAACACGGACACTATATTTCCTTGTGGCTCGACAATGCGTCGACATAAGATATGATAAGGCTCCCAATTACAGGTGCATGTGGCGATACGGCTCTTTTGTAATTTACGATTTAATATTAGAATTTATACGTTTGTCATCTCTTATTGCAAACTACAATATACTATGTAAGCACTTGTGTATTATTTCAGTTTCGTGCTGCTGATTACTGAATCGTGTTTCTACATTCCGCTGGCATTTTGTCATGTAACACACACCTTGCCAGCAATAATAATAATTGTTGGTACAATTATTCTATTTATTAGCAATAAACATCCGAAAGCGGATACTTGCAGGACAATCGAGAGTTTGCAAAATTCAGAAGAATACAATACAGCGGAAAAGCTTGCACAGAACTACACCACAACTGCAACTGTATCTTTGTATGCACTCGATATACATGCCGGGCAATCCACGTAATCTGATAGAGTTATTTCAAAAATTTTAAATCTCCTTTTGAGGCAGCTACGATTGACCAAAATTGTAGTGGAGCAAATGTTGAAAACAAGCCACGATTTTTCTGAACAGTACTCTTTCATTATTTTTACGGATGTTTTGTCGACAGAATGAGACTGCGAAGAACTTTATGTCAGACATTGCATTATAAAAATGAGCTAAGCGAGGTTAATATCTATTTTTTATAAACTTTCAGTGACTATCGAGTTCGTTTCATTGAATACGAAAACTAAAAACCGGAAAACTGGGAGCAACAACGAAGCTGCCATAACTAGTTAGGTACAAATTACTTTACGGAATAAACCATTGCACATTTTCATATATTTTTTTATATTCAAAAAGTGGTATTGCGCTTCTCAAATCACCATGAATATGGTAACCATTACGTATAATGAATGTTGATATTCAACACGTTCGTACTGTTAACTCCCAGTTACCCATCTTCCTCAATTCAATAAGTTTGAGTGACAACAACAATTTGAACAATGCAAAAAATTTAATGCTTCAATGAGCGGCAGCAGCATCATCATGTGGCAGCAGCCTCATCCATTGAAGCACTCACAAAACATCAAATTTACCGTTTCGTCCACCTAGCACCGATCATCAGCGCATGTTACATACGCTCAATTAAAATATTCATGTTCTATGGCGTAATGCCGACTAATTGCACTTACATGCAAAAAAATTGGAAATAAGCATTTCATTGTTTTACCAAATATTTCAAGATGATTCGGAATATCAACCCACATTTTTTCAAACGGCTAATGTGCATAATTCTTTTAAATGTACCACTAATTCGTGTATTTAATCGGCATCTATCTTACTGTAGATGGGTAGTTGCCGAACGGAATCCTCATTTCATAACCAACAATAGAATATTTTATTATAACAATATTTCGAACACTTAAATATCCTTTGTTTGGATCATTATTCCGAGCTTCCTCAGGTATTTTGTGGACTGCATTCAAGCACTCTAAGGGATATTTTGAATTCAACAATAACTATTATATCATCAAATGAAGAATTTATCAACAAAGTACCACATCACTCCTGGTAATAATAGTAATAAAGGTAATACAAACGTCATTATCCCCATTCGCTCTGTCTTAACGCCCCAGGAATGAGTTTCTTGGCTGTCGAACACGAAACGTGTACAATTTAACAGTCTAAATTACTTGCATATCATAATTAAAGACCAAACCCGTACTAAATGTACATATTTAAGGTAGAAACACATCTGTGACGGAACAGGTCATTATGATTTCAGTAATATTAGTGAAACCAGAAATAGTACAGTATGTTCCCTTTCTTACGTTTGAACATATACATATGTATATCCATTACACCACGGTGAACAGGCTGACCTTCCCAGAGGTGTTACCGTATGGTTTACCTCCGACAAAGTTTTGCATATGTGTATATTAGAATGGTGCGTTTCTGGTGGATCATGCATGACAGTATTTCACATTAAAAAAATTCATTTACTGAAGCACCAACTCGCAAGGATTATGTGATGAGGCTTTTAAGATGAGTCCATGGAATCTTAAGTGCATGTATTTATGTATGCGTATGCTTGCTTCAGTTTTATCTGATGTGATACACACCGCTTTTGTTTACTGACAACGAGTAAACGAAAGGAAGCAAAACCCATTAGGGGAGTGTTGTGCATCGGAATTGTAACATTGAAACTTACAAACAACGTACGGGCTAAAACAGTTAAAATATTTTAAGCTTATTGTATATATGGTTTATGCAATAATCCTCAAGTGACAGCTTGCACCTCTCCAGGATAATGTGGAACGTCTAATGTGTCGTCTTCGAATGAAAGCAATATATCATTATTGATTCACATACGCTGTACGCATTATACAGATACTTAGTTCATGTAGGCTATACTTTTTCTCCCTGTATACAGAGTAATAATGCAGAAAATAGTCGTAGCGTTATCTACATCATTGCTTTAGCTCGTGAATAACTTGAATTTTCTTAACGCACTACTACGGGTGAAGTATTCAAAAATACTTGCACATCAATAAAGACGGAGCAATGGAATGTGAAGCTGAATTTGGATGCGTATGACGAATCTACTAGTAAAACTCTTTGAAGCATGGGAAGCATGACTTGACAAATATGCTATCCATCCGTGTAAAAAAATATTAAGGAAAACATTATTTCTTACTGTCAGGAGTGATCACGAGAAAATAATCACAAAACAAAACATTACGCATATCGGCAAATCTATATCTCACAGTAATGGTAGTGCATCATAATGTAATTATGGCATGACACATTCTTGTAAAATTAAAGAGAGGCGTAATAATAATGTTAAAAAATGCCTTAAAGACGATGGAATCTCACGCATAAGGCTACAATAAGAGCTCGGTAAGTGTAGGAATGTATTTGCCTGTAATAATTAATAACGCAGTTATAACATGCTCACGGAATTAAGATACAGTAGCACTAGCATGGTAGTGACCAGTCTGGAATTACACTGGGACTTGTTTCCCTATTATTTCAACTTGTCGGCGAGAAAGAGTTAGGACATTACAGGAAATTAGATGTTAACTTTACCAGCCACCGAAAGGGAAGCGTTGGAAGATAGGATGATAGAGCTTTAAATCCTTTATGTCTGTTTGTATGACAATGGGTAAAATCGTGATACGTTCCCGCAGGTTGTCGTTGCACCATTAATGATATGATTTTCCGAGTGAAGAAACAAACTGCTTTTGTGCTTTTTAATGGCCTTTAGGGCGGCCACAATGTTATGAATGCAGATACATATGCATCAAGCATATATTCCTATAGTATTGTACTTCATCTCAGATATGATTACTTGTGTTGTCCACAATGTTTTACCTGCTTCCTGTGTGAAAATATGAGTTCGAATGGATGCTTCTGTTTTGCAAAAATTTTAAGCTTGAAGATTTTACTGTCATTAATTCTCATCAACAGAGGTGACGGCAGGAGTAAATAACAGCAATATAGTTTCATTGCGGCCAGTTGAAATCCAAAGGGGAACAACCATGACTATATAATATGTTGAATTCATCTCCACCTAAACTAGCTTTCTTCATGACACCTTAGGTACTCTTTCGCCAGGTTCACAGCTTTTGTGAATATCCTGCAGATATAGTGCACAAATTAACAGTAGGATTAACTTAACGTCTGAGCCGACAACAACAGTAGTAGGGATCTCGAGCTAATCAATTTTCTTGAGACACAGGAAAGAGACTTGTTGAACATATTATATAAATAAATAAATGTCTTATTTCTGTGATTACCATAATCACTAATCACGGAAGCTTTACTTAGTCAGTATAAATATATAACTTTTATCCTGTAATAATGCAGTGTCAATGAGGAGTATCATACTCGGTAGTGATTAGACTTGTATACTACGTAATAATTTCTCACCACTCGCTAACATTATGTGTGTCTATAGTAATCACAGTAATTTGAAAATATGTACGTATATCACGGTTGAAAACATGTTAATGTACCTGATATAAGCTATGGAACAAAATTTCAGAAAAATTGATAAGGTGTAATGCCTATGTGGGCACATTTCATATTCCATACCATCGATATCGATATCAACCACTCTTGCGTATTCATTGTGTTTTTAAATTGTCTTGTTTAACGTTTATTAACACTTTCTTGAACTTCTTGAATATACAATCAGCTTATTGAAAAACATACTGAAAGTATGAAATTGCCTCGCATTAGTAACAATGTACTAATATAATCCAACAAAGTAGCTGAGCTAATAAAGAGATGTACGATATATGGATACACAACACAACGAACATAATTTAGGAGAAACAATATTTTCAACAACAAATCAAAGTTATAACGTTGATTGACGCAGCAATAAGCGTTTCCTATAAAAACATATTTTTGAAATACCAGAATCTCTGATGCCACGCCTGCTAAAAACTAATCTTTTGACGAAAGATACCTGCCAAAAGTTGGTGAGGCACGTTAAGTATCTGTGCCACCTACCTACACATTGTTGTAGGTTATACTCCTAATGCTGCAAGTAATACATAATGCAAGATGACAGCGTGAATGCACACGTACCGAAACAGTTGCACCTATAGGGAACATAGGCAGGACAGTTTAATGTTTCCTTCAATATTTCAGCTTTCTATCCTTTAAGCATCAATATTTAGTCTTGTTAGCCAAATAAAACACTTCCTCCAGAACAAACGGAGTTGACTTCCTCTGTGCGAAAGCATTCTGCATTCGTAAAAATCTGAGGAGTGTTTATTGAAAAATAGAAAATCCTGTATTTGAAACGCCATCGGAATTTACAGAACGGTTGATTAAAGAGTTCTAAAGTTCTTTGTCCGTGATATTTCCGGTTACCACCTACAATTACACAAGCTGTTTACTTTCTCAGACTCCTGAATTAGTTCATTATTGGTGGAAACTAGGTAGAGGAATTTCAGACCAAGTTTTGAAAGATTTTTTCGTGTACACACATCCATAGGTAAGCAGAGAATTACTGAACATGAATAGAAGGAAACGAGCTTAAAAATTGTAAATACAAACTGTAAGTTGGACTCAAGTAGGTATCATTTCTCGCAATTCCTAAAGAAAAAGAATTCATACACATAAGCTAACAACGCTGCATTCCCCAGGAAGCGGAATGTGTAATTTTTACTATTCATTCCTACTTAAGTATATTCTTTTTCTGTGCAAGGGCTGAGCAGTTATGAGACTTTGTACGAGGTATTCGTACACCTCGGCATTTGATTAGCTTTTGATCAGCCAATTTATCCGGCAATTCAATGTCTTGGTAGCAAAAAGCACGCAAATTGCAATATGACTTTTATTGAGCATATTTATGTACGTATATACCGGCACAGTCAAGGTACGGACTTTATTTTACATACGAATGGGAATCATACCCTTACTAGGGTACTGAACTTTGAAGTATTATTAATAATAATAATACTCTCTGGAATATTAAGTTTTAATATTTGATAAAGTTATAGACATATTCCAAAGACATTTTTCGTCAACAACCCCAACTGTCAACTACCCCAGCCTCACACTCAAAAGCTGATTGTGGCAAAGAATCGAGTAATTTTTTATATCTTAAAAAAGCAAGGGGAATCATTAGCTACTATTTCGTTTCTTGTCGCCTGATAAATCGCATTATGAATGTAACAGCTACCTTGCAGGACCATTACTGTTACCTTAAAGAAACACGTCGCACTTTACAATCATCTAAGTATACAACTGCTGTCATTTTTCTTACACAGTGGCGTATGAATCCGGGATTTTAATGAAACCCTAAAAGTCGAAGTCACAGTGTATAATACCAAGTCATCCGTTAAGAACCTTCTTTCATTTGCCTTTGAATGGCGCATGCATGATGTAAAAGATGTGGCAAAATATTTTCACTATTATAGCCGTCTCATGGCTTCCAACTTCTTTAATCTTTTCGTTGATGGTACAGTTGGCATGCAAAAATTAGTAGTTGTTGGGTAAAAAAGAGTGATCATACGACAACCACAGGTCTATTAAATGTTCAGGGAAGTCTTCACTTCACAGCGAAATAGGCAACTTGAAAATAAAACACTGGCCATTATTATCGCGGATCCCTGCCTAACATACTACGCTTGTTGTTGCGACTGAATGTAAATATGCATGACATGTAATGACGTGTAATTCATGCAACTCATGGCTATCTTTTATACACCATACGAGCAAGCCGATTCATTGACCTTAAAATAAATTACATCTGATGTATTATGGATACACTAAATTCTCGTAAAAAAGGATGTTGGCCGAAAAACCAATAGAATTGTCTACCATTGCGTTACTTTACTTCCGATATAAGTTTCCTTCAGCATAAATTTAGTCCATTAAGCCAAAGATTTCCAGATGTTGCTCAAAGATAATCCGAACTTAAATCTGCTCGAACTTAAACTTAATCCAGCTGTATACAACACATATAACATTTGTGTGCGTTACCCTGAGATGTCTAGATTATGAGATTGTTGAGTGTTATAGATACAACCGCTATTAAAACAATAAGATCACAAAAGTATTCGTCCATTGTAATCATTATCGTCTGTATTTATAACAATCCTTCCAGGTTGAGTAAATATTACAATGGCAACAAACCAGATGTGCTCTTTTTTCTGCACCTTAACAGAACACAATATGTTCAAACGATATTAGAGGGAGGAATAATACAGAAGTTATCAGCACTATCTGTGTATTTGCATAAAAATAAGAAATCGCGATATTTACAGTAAAAATATTTATAGTGTTACATTTTATAACCTCACCAACAAGTCAACAGAAGCTTGTAAAACTACTGAATGTAGATTGCTCGTACTAACAATAAGTATGTATACTTGGTAAAGTCCCCAACCTTGGGTTCACAAGAAATGCATGAACAGTAATTGCACAAGCGTACATTATCAATTCAATCTATTGTCTTATTTGTGCACATCCTTTACAGTCTGCATCCAAGTTGGTCTCCTGTACATAGCGGACCGTTAAAATGTATTTTGTAAAATTCTTATCCATAACTTCTCCCACAACTTTCCAAGAAATAATGGATGCTTGTTTTTTTAATATGTTCCTTCATAGTTTGTAGTATACATGTGAGTTTTGTCTGCACTATTATAATGCGAGCACAAATCTCCCACTCTCTGACCGCATTGACTAATCTGCTCGGGTAATTTCAAAGCTGTTAAAACGGAAAGCGTTAATATTAATACCTTTAACGATCTATGCTCAAGTAGTGTGTCTATCTACATACATACTATGATCCTTTGCCAAAATTCCGACTTTACATTTCTTCATTTGAGAGAACGGAGTTTTCAAGAAACCGAAAGTAATAAAATTAGCTAGCGTGCAAGAATTGCTTATCATGTCTGGGGTACATTTATTTAAATTACCGTCTATTTATTTGGGAATATAAAACTTTGGAATAGAGGAAAACTCAATTTAATTGTAAATAATATTCTGTACTGCAATAATAGTTATGTACATTCAGTCTACAAAATCTTATGTAAGCATTAAAGTATAATAAAATGTAAAGTAACTGTGCATTTAATTAAAAACCTTGTAGCTCTTAACACTGCGTAAGACACATGAAGTGTTAATACTAGGTTGTGTGAAACAAGAACTGTTTACTTCGTGTTGTGAGATCATTGATTATAGGTTTCACAGAACGTAGGAAAGCCTAGATACAATTACAAGTATGTAGGAATGTTTAATCTAAGTAATCTGAAATCATGGATTTGTATAATATAATGTTCATTGTATCTTAAGAAGTCTGAGATTCTTGTGTGTTTCAGTGAACCTTTTTAATATCCTTACCGCTGTGAGAAGCTGTCTTACTTTTGAAATTTAGTTAAAACTAAATTTTTATGCGTATCATATACAAAACAAATTTGATCGTCGTCAAGCTTTATAGCCACGCTTTACTATTAGGATAGAAATTTTTACATTTAGTAACTACTAAATTACGCTGCAGGAACAAGTTCAATGGCAAATATATTTCAGTTTTGTATTCGTTATTAACACTTCACACCTATATATTTCAGCCTATAAGGAGAAAATTGTTAACTTCTTAAGAATAAGATTTCACGCAGTAGTAATTACATTTATTCATGCAACCTACATATGTGATTACTGTTCAAATGCGTATAAATAATACAAGTCGTTAAGCTAAAATTGACAAAAGTTATTGCAACATTTTAGGTAGCAAGTAGCAACATTGAGGGATATCTAAACTATAGATACTTGTAGTTAACTTTCAAGTAGTTACTACTCCATTATGAAATTATAAAAACTCTTGTTTCAGCTAGCCTGGACTTAAAAACTCACAGGTAGTGATTCTTATTGCAGCTAAAATCAAACAGCACTTTATCGTTATTAGAAAGTAATTTTCAATTGGCAAAGTTTGAAAGCGATCGTGCTTGTTAGGTAATATTAATGGGAGTAAGACTGCAGGCATTTGTCATAATGTCACAAATACATTGAGACTATAGGTGCAATTGCGACATGAGAGATTGACGTTATCAAGCGTATCCACGTTTCACATGTAACGTAGAACTCATGGTTCCGATGTTGGTATGTATCTAGTATCTACTTTGTTGCCTGTCATGTACCACATGCACAGCCGGTACAAGTGTTTCTGGCATGACCATGTCACGTTACGTATTATTGAGGTATAAAATCCCATGTGCATAAACGTTCACACACTTAAAACGTATTAATCAAAAGGCGTGGGTAGGCTTACAAATAAATGCATAAATAATAAGCATTATATGAGTATGAGTAGTAAGTCTCAGCTGAGGTACTAAAGTTATACGATAATTAAAAAAATTGAGAAATGAAGTTTTCGTACCAGTATAACACTATAGTTGGGATAATTAATCAAAAATCGATTGTATGTGTAAAATTCCAGAGGTTTCCAAGCTATAAATAATAAGACTTCGAAAGTAGTTCACATATTTATGTTCACAACAAACTTTTCAATGGTTTATACCGTAAAACACACATGCAGTAGCACTAAAAGATGTGGGAAAACATGCAAAACAGAAACAATTTAGCAATCACACGCACGACAAAACATATTATTCCATGCTTTATTAGGTATTGAAACCTAGGATGTGTTATTAGACTTTGCCAGACTAGCACAGATATACTACTACACTTTAAATGATAGTCGATCATCAAACGAAAACTTGTGTTTCTCAAAATTTTGCTGCTGTCAAGTCTTAAATTTCAGACTTTCGTTGGGACCATAACTTGATATCCTCGTGGAAGATGAGGAATGCGTGAAGGATATTTCGCTGTTGTGCGAATAAAGGACTCCCCTGCACAATACAAAAGATGATAATAGAAACACAAAGCGGATTCAGAGACAAAAAGAGAAGTTTCCAGTTCTGCTGACCCACTGTTCCCTAACGTGTACAAACGAAGGAGTGATAGAGATAATGTGTCTCACTTGAAGTACAGTAATCAAGTGAGTGCATGCAGGTAAAATGAAGGAGTAGGTAGTAAAAAGCGAAGCAGCCCTTTCATTTCGATGGAATATAAGTAAGAAGAACTGGGGGTTAGGCTCCTCGTTCGTAAACATTGTTGGAATAGGAATACCACATACCCACTGCATCGTTGAGGCGAGATGAATCTTTAAAGAGTAGCGTCGGAGGAGCATCAAATAATAACATTATGCCAGCAGGTATGCTCAACCAACTTATGATGTCCTGCAAACCAACTACAAATCACTGTTTTACACAAACAAATGAATAAACACAATGGACTTACTTTTATAAATTTACTTGGCATAGAAGAGTTATAAATGTGTATATGAGCTACACGAATCTTCTATACATAATTACCTATATATCAGCTTTAATACAGACGCTCATTAGTGTATCATAGTCAACTTGCTGCAAGTAAGAAAGCATTTTCTAAGTGTGTCCTGACAAGCTCCGCACTAATTCATTCGGAATAATCAGAAATACCTTAGTTTAGCTGCATTTATTATTGAACAATCTGAATCTTAATGCATGCAGTGTATTGGGCGTTGTGAGGCTATGGATATGAAGGATTGCTTCTAAGCAACCAGCTTCCCTAATTCCGTTGAAGCCAGCACTTCAAGTGCAAGTTTATTAGGCCACAAGATTGTGGTTTTTTAATTAGATTCACAAATATAATAGACGATTCTTTGAATGTTCTTTAAACCGCTGAACATGATTATGTGTTTAATAATCCACTGTAGTATCAGTTACCCATAGTTAGTCACACATAGTGGCTAGTCGTTCTCACATAAGATTGAGCTCACAACTTTAACCGGCACAACAGTATGTTACGAAAACGTTTTGAAGGAAACATCATGAATTTATAGTTGGAGCCCGGGTTCTCGTAAATATGCTGTAACGACAGGGACACTCAGTGAACGTTCTTATCAGAACCATTTCGAGTTCACGTTAACACCTTCCTCAGCATCAGGATCAAGTACATAAAGTAAGTACAAGTATACCAGGCGCTTTCCGGGTTAAAGATAATATCTTTAAAAATGCCAAAAGCTCGATTTTTTCTATTTTAGAGTCGGCAAGGCAGAATTGAGTTGAATGTATCTTATGTTTAATGGCGTACCAGAATGTTGTTAATCGTGTGGCCAAGGAGATGTGCGGAAACTTTGCACGCACTAGATTGAATTCGATGATAGTACCACCAAAAAGTGACTACATTTTTAAAGCCAGCAGTTCCCCCGGGCTCCATTAAAAAATGCCATCACTCGTACGGATACTTTTTCTTGCCTTTGAAATAGTGGCGAGCAAAAGTATAGCATACGTTGTTGCCACCGGCAAAAGACATTGTGTTGGGTTAATGGTTGACCATGTATGTTCTGAGATGTCCATAATGCCAGTAAGGGTAAAAAACCACCGGTAGCCCGGACAATCAGTAACAACAGGAAAGCTTCATCGGCGCCTGTCAGGAAGCAACAAGTATTAACTCTAATAGAGTGCATCAAATTTCAGAGATGCCGGAACAAAATCTTGGAATGCTGTATGCATAATTACACATACTACGATTCAGATGAATGCAGTAGTGTATTTTGTACGTGTGCGAAGACGCATACGTAAATATCTTAATACGGCAAGTAAGGCAATGAAGGTGCAATTTTACTTCAAGTATCTAAAAGCAACTCATCATAATTACCAGCGATGCATATAAAGAACTAAAATTACGTCGGCTATCACAGGCATGAGCTCAATCTGACTAGGAGTCCAGTTATGCTCGGCAATTGCCGACTCAGCACATCTTGAGAGTATAGGACTACCTGCACAGATATACATAAGAAGCAGACGTGATTTTTGTTTCCGACGAAGCAACGTAATGAAATTTCTTCTTTTGGGATGTTACACTTTGAATGAATCGTTATTGTTGTTTTGCTGCAATAAAAACTCGATCTTTGAGATAGAGGTAAAAATGAGCTGGCAGAGTTCTTGTGCACTGCCTATATTACTTGTCGGGATGGTTGAATATCTTGTGGTACGTCTAATGGTGGTTTGTGGTGATTGTCGAAAGACCATCATGAAATTTAATAGTAAAACGAGCATGTTGAATTTGTATGCTGTACATGTTAATTCATGTATCTACCAATGTTGTAGCAAGTGCATTTTAGTGCACTTCACTCCCATCTCTAGGAATGATATTCTCTAGGACTGTAAATGACATTATAATAAAAATCTCGATGATCATATACAGTTCAACTTTGCTAAATTCATAACATGCCATATACCTTATGTGTATACTAATTCCCCAGCGTTTAAGGAGGAAAATACCGGATGTAAACAACCTTAATGACCTGTAAAAATACATAAGCAATCACCCCTTGCGTCAGATATCCCATATCGAAATTCCTTTCTATATCTACTAATCGCATTTCCTTCAAAGGCAATAAGTGAAAGACTGAGGTATTCAATAATCAGAAGTATAACTATGGAAGCTGCTCTAATAAAATTAATCTAAGAAGTGATGGTTACTGTTGGTAATCGTTTATCATGATTGAACAAACCTTGTGACGAGAAACTGTTCTGGGTGGATGATTCTCATTATTACTGGGTTCCACGTAAGGTGCCATAGACGAGCAGGTTGCTGCAGGGGCACCCAGCGAATTATTGGATACAGATTGCACAGTCTTCCGTAGGGATGCAATATGCCGCTCTTTTGTTTTCAACTCCAGGAGCTATAGTATTTATATTACAAATCAACGGTAAGTAATTACAAACACCAACTTCATCTTATTTTCGTCCGTAGCTACGCACTACACATACATCCAATACTACATTGTAATATTAGTAACACAACGGGCGTTGATATCGCCTTCTCAATGTAAAATAATTGGAGCTGACTTGATTGAAAAAACATGATATTGATGATATCACAAAACTCTATATAAGGATATCTTCGAAAATAGCATCTTACGAGGTGAACGAGCTGCTTTTGAAAGTCTTGCTTCAATTTCTCAAGATGAATTCGATACGAGTCTTCGATTACTTTCCTATCAGTCGCTCGCTTTTTGTCCGATTCTCTTTTCACCTGGAAGAGTGCAAAGTCACTAGAATGCTTTATTGAAATACATATACAGCAGCTTTCGCTCAAGAATTCATGGATTTTCCGCATTTGTAAGGATTAGATTGAAAATCAAAACCTGCTTGAGTCCTGCAGTGTACATGCAATATTATTTTATACTATGGTGCATGCAATGTCTAAGTTTGTCCGGCGTGGATATTATTATTATGATACACGAAAATAAGCAAATGCAGGCATTTCAGTTGATTACATACGTCACAGCAAGCTGTAAGTTATGCATCGAAACTTGGAGTTTCCGTTTATTTATGGTCCGCTGATGAGCAAGACACAAGTGTTAATAAGTACGGCAACATGCTTGATAAGGATATTACTCTCTGTTTTATTTATTTAATATTTTTGTCAAGAACTATTACGCTGCAGTTAATCGTTTATAACAAATAGAATTTTGAAACTACAAACTAACAAGTTTAAAAAGTCCACAATACAGTTTGAAACGAAATAGACAAAGCGTCATAAATTTTACCCTGAATGCAAATGACAGGATATGTTAGTTCTAGACATTTGCACAGTCAGGCTTACTTGCTGGCTATGAGTGAAAAGGAGATGTAATTGACTGTCTTTCTTGTGGACCAATTTTATGAGCTCCGACCGAAAGTTTCTTTCTAGCTGAAGCTTTTGGGACTCCAAAGATTGACTCTGCTCCACATGCAACCTGCGAAGTATATACGAGAAGCCTCTATCATATATGTAAACACAGTACGTGGACACGAGTATTGTTTGTGTTAATTATCAGTCTACAATGTACATATGTACGCTTGTTGAGTAATTGACCCGCTCTGTGAAGTAAACCTTTAATTCGCGTAAAAAACTACGTAAATATATATTCATATAGATACGCAAATCATGCACCACACTTGTTCACATAGACGCATCCTCAGAGCTTAAGATGTCTGGGCTGCTTGCCTTTGCATCTTCATATACATAAACATACGTTCTTGTTGCGAAATGGATATGCATTTCTCTTACCTGGTTTTCAAGTCATTAATTGCGTACTCGAATTTCTTGGTTTCGTATTCTCGAATGGTTCTCAATTCCAAAGCTCTCTTCCTTTTCAGACTCTTCACTAATTGCCTCTCACTCTCCAGCTGTTCTTGGATAGTAGACAATTCCTTCTCTACCCGTTGCTTGGACAGTTTCATCAATTGTGATTCATGTTCCAGTCGGTTATTGGCAGCTCGTAAAAAATGGATCTCGTCTTCACCCATGTTGTTACTGGTAAAAAGTCGACCAAAACAATTCCAAAAGTCCAGATCCTGTCATAACATTTTCCTTCATCAGCTAAAAGAATGCACTTGTACGAATTTTCCAGTGCGAATATTATTACGAGCACATGAAAGATTTATACCCTGGCAAGGGAAATAGTATAAAATTACTATACTTTTATGCTTATTATATATACTTATACTTGTACATTTACACCTGCCTTGCTGCCTAAACTACTATTATCGCCAGATTTTTTTGTTCCAATCAATACTTTTGCCAATTATTTCAAAATATGCGTGCTTGTGAGTACAACGCAACCACCATGACAAATAATATAAGCTAGTACAAGATTTACGACACTCAATTTGCTTTGCTGCTAATAGAACCGTAATGACACATGCTTACAATATTCACGTCAGTAATAATTTTAAGCTTTCTCAAAATTTTGGGACAATCGTGGGAAAGCATTAAGACATAAACAACGTTTCTTTGACACGTTTTGAAAGCTAAGGGTTCAATTGAGAGCCTAAAAGTTACTGATACAGTATTTATTAGACGACAAGTCCTTGCGCTGTCTTGCATAATGCATGTACATCTGTACGATCTATACGCCTAAAACACTTCTCACAGTCATCGTACAAAAGCGCTTATCGTGAACTTCAGAAGTCATGATCAATGCACTTGCACGGCCAAAGCAACGCATAAGAGGTGCGATGCTAAACACGTCGTGCGTCTTCCCTCACATGTTTTAGCACCTTGTTGTACCTGTGCCTTTGAAGTCTGAAAAAGTCGTGGGATTCAAAGGAAACAGCCTTTTAAATACTTGTATAGTTTTCGCGATTGTTTCTCCATACAAGGATTTTGGATGTGAAAACAGACAACGTACATATATCGTAACGTAAGCTTCTTATTATAATTACTTGAAAGTGATTTTATAGTAGGTAACTATCTGCTGGGGCGGGATAAGTGGCACAATTTTTGATGCTTCTGTCCTTTATTTTGCCAGGATTTGTGAGTGTATTCATTCTGATGACATATATTAAGAGTCTTGAACTCTGCGATGCTGTTCCATGTAAAGAACGGCTGTTTTGAATGCAAGATTGAATGAAAAAAGCATGAGAAGAAAGTTATATTTGAAGTGTGTTGTAATGTGTTTGTTCTTCCGATTGTTACTATGTACATATATAAAGTGTTTGATGTACACATACGCATTGTCGAAGAATGGGTTTGAACTGAAAAGCAAAGTTCTAGTGGTTTTCTTTTACTTAAGAACTTATAACCAAAGACGGCAAGTACTGATTTCCTCGTTTTTAAAAGTGTAAATAACAACAACTGCAATTGCAAGTCTGCTTACTTCACTCAGGAAGAGAATATCATTAATAGTCGTAGGTCGTAATGCTCCATTACACTCATTTATAGCCCATCACCATTACCTATCCTTATACAGCTAAGAAAGCAGTTAAACGGGCTGTTCAATATTAAAATTAACTTTCCTCACTGAATTCAACTGGAATACTACTTTTTGTATTATGGTAATTCAATACGAAAAAACTTTTGAAAAATATAAGATAACTCATCAAATTCTTAGCGTTTAGAGAAGGTTTTGTTTGGCCAAAATGTCCAAAGCAAACTGAAAGGTTTATTTTCAAATATTTCCCATGAACATGTTATCTAGTGTCACTGAATCACCCATATGATTCTTCTTTACTTAAGATAAGTATAGTGCTTTCAGCTCAACAAACATCTCTTGCTACCATACTTTGAGCTCAACTAACATCCCCTACTGATGTGTTATGTAATAATGATGAAGCAATAATATCTTTCAAAAGGTATTTTTTATGCATTCAACTTACATCAGAATTCGTTTCGCTTAACTTAGGGGAAGTTCTGCAGATGCCTCAATATTAAGGACGTCGTAACTGTATCGCACGAGTAATAACAACATCCGACTAAGCGCAATAAATAGCCAAATAAGTTCCTGAACTCCAAGTATTCATGAACCCATGTACATATAGGATAAGGAAGATCTTGACAGACAAAGTCGGATAAGTTTTATTTTGAAACGGCATTGTTCACGCTTAATTCCGCATAAAAGCAGCATTTGAACTCATTAAAGCAGCGTGCTCACATCTCACATATGAAAAGCTTAGTTGTCATGTCACTTGGATATCACAAAATCTGTGTAACGGGCTAGAGTGAACTTGCACGCGACTAAAGTTTTACGTAAACGTGAATGTATTTTCGCACGCGCTCCAATTTCTTCAGAATTCACTTTGTTCTTCATGTTTTATGAATACTTCCGTCTATTTTTACATTTCTTAAACTTTTTCTGGAAAGAGAATGCCCAGCACCTTGCTTAAACGGTAACCTGATGGCAAGCATAAACAAAAAGTGCGGCAACGCACTTATACGACAGTGCTTTACTGTTTGTACTGTAAATTCATATAAACTAGGTACGATAACAACAACATTGGTTGCACTAATCGGTTTAATCACTTGAAATAATATAACTTATTCGTCGCACGTACATATAGCCTTATCAATTTACAAAATTTACAGAACTTGTACAGAGTCGCACCTTCTTGCCGCCAGTCAATCGTAAAGTGGTGAAGGACATCACAAGTATTAATTGACGGAATGTAGTCCAAAACAGTCATCTTCTAAGTAAATTACCTATATTTTCTTAATGTATCATTTATTATGAAGCCTGTGGAGCTATTTTTCTAAGATTTTTTGAAAACATTCTTGCCGTTGGCTGTATCATTAAACTACTTTCATACTTTCCTGTAAGTAGGATATTTATTGAAATAATAATCCACTATAATCTGCTCATCTTTTTTGAAAAATGCTCGCTTATAAAAATATACAGAGACCACTCATCATCACTATTAATCCATGCCATCATCATCGAATTATAATGATAGATTGTAGAAGCACAGACAGTTAATATTTAAATGCCGACCTTTGTTCTCTAAAGCACAATAATAACTTCCCTTTGCACATATACAAAGCTTCTTTTAAGGACATGATGGATGTCCTTTATATAGCATATTACAGCTTGATAGTGTCAGGGCTTAGGAAGATTTGATTTATTCTTTTATATGAGAAGCAAAGGAAAGTCAATATTTTTTTACATAAAAAACCTGCTCCCTACGTAGAATGAACGGGCGAATAGTGCCACAGTAATAATAATAACTTAATTAAAAGCACCATCATATATTATTGACCTGATATTTTCGAACTCAAAACGTGTAATCGTGCACGCCAACATTAACTCAGGTACGGAAAGAAAATTATAGACATAAAGAAAGATTTCTGATTGTAGAAAATAAACGATTAGATCCCAGTATGGCAATCCAGACATGAATATAGATGATGATTCCAAGCACTACTTGACTTACTTGGACAATAATCAGTTGTTCGGGAAGTTTCTGATTTTGTTATAGGAATTATCTGGAAATTCTAATAATAAAGATTTTGCTCTAATTTTTACACAGAAAGAAACATAGGTATTTGTAAAATATGACAACGACTATAATCCACAACGCCCGCACGGCGGCTACTTTCATATAATAAAAATAAAGTTGAAATTGCAGCTTTGGGGATTTTTGTGTCGGAGGTTAGCCCGTTGCTCTCAATGCTCCTCCGTCTCTAGATGTTAGTGTGTACATTTTTGCATCGTCATAAATTAAGTTGAACAGTAACCCGTAATTAGTCGACAGTGTACTGAAGCGCCTTACAAATCATTTGATGGAAACAGCGTATATTTTCATCATTCTGACATACGTGCATACAAGATAAGCCCATACCAGCCTACATAGTTTGTCCAAATATAGCGAATCATATGCAAATACAATTGATTTATCTGCAATTTAATTCTTAAAGGATTGTTAGCAGAGAGTTTTCATGAAATCATATGGTAACCTCCATGCTTAGCAGCGTTTCAAATTAATAAAAAGGATGTTACATATGATCGCAACCAGAAAGAAAAAGGTGCAGGAACAAACAACGAATACAAAGTGAACCCTTCATGCTGTAGGCAGCAGCCTATGGTACATAACATTTGAAAGTGCAGTTAAAACCTGGGCATGTTAAAAGCTCTACATTGCACGTTCTGAAAGCCCTCTAATTTGAAATAGGTTGATATTAGCTTTCTTTTCAGTTTTTAATTACAGGTTGTTTCGTTAAGCCAGAAAAAATGAATTGGCTATTTTGTAGCCGAGTAGAACCATTTTCAGTTTTGTGGAACCAAAGAGACCAAAGGCTTCACATGGTAGTAGCCTCCGAATAATGCGAGCACAGAAAATTTAGCTTCAAACTACAATAAAAACTACGTATGCACACTATGAACACATAAGCATCGGCTGTTATCGATCTTTTGATTATGCAAAACATCGTCAAAAGAAGAGAACAGGGAAATTAAATTAAAGTGTTATTAGTATCTATTTAACACATGCGTGATTACTAATACAATGAATTACATATTACAAGGATTTCAGCTTTGCTGATCATTACGCTTATATTAAATCAAATTAACAAACTAAACTATGACAAATTAGGGTAGTGTATTTCATTTCACATTTAATTAACAATCTGTGCTGATTTTACGCGATAGACGAATATGTTGGTTGATTTATGACATCTCATTTTATAGACAAAGCATTTGTCTCATTTTTTCAATCGAGATACAATAAACTTGTGTGTAAACTAAACTAATAAAGCACTTGGAATCCAGGATATGCAATATACTTAATATGTTAATGACTAGTAACTGCCGAGTAGAGTCTGAAGTTCCTGTAGGCAGTTGAAGTGGTAAGACAACATACATCAACCCAATATTGTGTATTTCATCTTATACTTACGGTAGGATGTGTGCAATATTATTATGAACATTTTGGTAAGTAAACAGCAGATGGGTCATCGTTTGGAAAAACAACAGTTATATTCACGAAATAGGTAGTTATGGCATATGCATGGATATAGTGGTGAGTGGTGAGTGGATCGAGGCAAAATAGTGTTCTAATCTGAATAATTGTACCAACAAGAATACGTTACTTATATGGTTGTAAATAAATTTAATCTTAAGTATTATTCCGGACTTAAAAGTTGTACCTGTTTAGTCTCCTCGCGTTTGTTAATGCACACACTCAAGCCTGTAGAATGCAGTTTAAGACAAAATATACAGTGAAAAGGTTATTGATTGCAAAGTACTCTAGAAAATAACATGTGTCAGCAAATTGTTTTCCTTCGAACAATCATGAATAGCATGATTAGAGGCACTTCCTTATGCATGCATACAATATATGTCTGTACATAGAATTTTGAAGGCGAGAGGAGCGTGTTGCTTGAAATAAGATATAACAATGCATTTAATCTGTATAAGCTCGCGCGCTTGCTCTACATCTTTGAGCATTTATGCTGTCAACTCATTTTTGAAATTCACGAAATATTTGTTAATGCCAAGTGGCATCAAGCCTACCTGTTCTATGGAAGCTAATCGGGATGCTCTAAACTATGCAAATGAGACTACACAATGGCACACGTACTCCAATATTCAATAATGTACATGTATAACGTCCATGCTTACAAAACTTATTAATACAGGCGGTTCGGCACTACTACTTTCAATGAAAGAACAGCAAACAACAATTTTGTTAGCTGCGGTGAAAATTCTGTTGTTTGAGATAAGAAGTTGATAAAAGATCTTCACTTTTCAAGAGTAATGTCGACGGAACTAAGTATATTTTCATCTCTCAATGCAGCCAAAATTTATGAGATGGTTAGGCCACCATTGACGAAAGTATGACTGCAACACAAGCATTACGAGGTTACACGTTTATTTTGTCCTGAATGACTGTTCAGTTGAGAAAAGTATGACTTGAAGGCAAAAGTAGAAAACACGTGTTTGCTTTACACCGTATTCTGTCGTGCTCTACCCATTCATTTAACAATATAGTTTAATGAATGAGAGAAAACACATACAATCGTAATAGAGTCAGGTGGTAATGATACTGCGATTGACAAAGTGCATAGTGTCGCAGTAAAATTATTTCACTGTGAAGATGTTACTGGTTAACACAATCCCAGCACAGTTATTCAGTCGCCTACGAAGATCAAATACAAGATATTCTCGATGTGGCCAACCAAAATATGTAAAAGCCTCATAAGAGTGTATGCATTCGTTATACTTGACTTGAATAAGAGATACTGACATAACGCATGATTATCAAGTACAAGAAATCGGGAACAAATTGTAGGGAGATAGTTCATTTTGATAGCAGTTGCAGGTCAGTCTATGCTTTCTGATTTCTATTATTCCATCGTGCTAGGAATAATAAGGTTCCGCAAATAAATTCCATTTATTTTCAATAAATTATAACATTCGCAACACTCCTGAATGAAAAATGATTTTGCTGAAACCTTACATAACAGAAATTAGTTGCAATTCTTCTAGGCTACGAAAAAAATTAGATGGTATCTGCATTATATTTTATCTATTGTTCTCCTAAATTCTCACCATTGCAGTCCTCCTGAACCCTGACAAGTCATCAAGTCATTGATGTACTTGAATTTAGCATGGATGTCACTCGACGTATGGAATGTAGTTTATACTAGTTCAAAATCACTGGTTGATGACATTGTACTACACATTCAAATAATATTAAGGACACGTTGCAAAACTATTAAAACGGCTATTAGCACAAAGACAAGTAATCTTAAGATGATTAAAATTACCACTGACCATCAAGCTTTTATAGCTTAGCAAAAATAAAAACAGCAAGATGTAATCGATTTAATTAAACTTTAACATTTTTTGCACTGTCTAAAAATTGGTTTATTCGATGAAGTGTATTCCAGTAGACTGATTGTAGTTCATTATGAACTATTTTATAGATCCTAGGTTCAGTTGTAAGATTTATTTCTAACTACATTTTTACAGCACTGCGACATTTAATGACATAATCCAAAAATACACATCAGCGTGATAATTCACCTTGGTAGATGTTAATAGCTGGTTTATATTCGACTTAAAGCAGCAAGTTTCAAAGATGTGAACAATACGTGCTATGAAATATGAACAGTATGATGCGACTCTAGCCTTTCAATACGTGCGAAAAATAAGGATATCTCGGGAACGATGACTTGGTTCCACTATGCACGCCAAAACTTCAAATGTGTCCAACGTAACTTACTCCACCTTCTATTATTGAAATGAAATGTTATTTGTACTTTTGTACACTACTTGAGATCAAGTCTGACTATGCACCGAAGCTCAATGACTGCCACAGTAGTTAAATTCCTGCAGAATTTTAAAGTAGAGAAAATTTGCCAAGGTATGTTACAAATTAGGGTCACATGAGTTTTAAGTGAAATTTCAACGCACCATCAATGCCTCTCACCGGAGAGGTTAGCAACTTATTGAAAACATTCTCCTTAAGAAGTGCTTTCCTCTGTAGAACAGTCTATAGATTCTGCGTATAGAAACGTAAATACTATAGAGACTGAATGACTTGTCGCGAATGATCATCAACTGTTTCCCAGTTGTGTCTGAAGTTTAAAGATTAACTGTCACTTAGCTCCAACAAAAGTGCAGGGATAATTATTTAGCGTTAATGCTTTCTCAGTAAGCAACATTTAAAATGTGGATCTCTTTCATATATTGTATATTTATAATTTTACGTATTACATCCATACCACGTACCTTCTTAAAAAGCTTCCGCCTACACTAATCAAGTGTTACATTATGCAGATATACTAAATATATAATATTATATGTAATAAATCTGTTCTTAATGTAATTACATCCGGCTAACGTTAAGCCTAAAGTCCTGTCAAGTACATACCATTACGTCGTAAATAATATTCACATGTAATCCCACTTTTTTTAAACTTGTTAAATGTCAAGAGCAACATAATAAATGCGACTCATGTATCCTCCTTTAACGCTTTAAATATCATGTAATCATGTAATAAACATATTTGAAGTAATTGTGAGTAACTTGACTTGTCTGCACGAGATTAGTTTGCTTGAAACATATAACAGTATAATAGCAACAATTTGAAAATCCACAAAATTAATTGTTTCCTGCAAGCATTTGGCAGTATAACTTCCCTAATGCATTAGAGCGATAACCAACGTTAGGAAAACCTGATTCAGCCGCTGACTTGACTAATAAAAGCGGTAGCACTCATTAAGTGATATTATCTCAACGGTAAATGAAATACTTGACTTAAATCAATGCAAAACTTATCTAAAATTAAGATCAAATTCTCATACGTAATTGTATTAACTGCAAATGTTAAAAATCTATAG
This sequence comes from Lipothrix lubbocki, assembly GCA_034696945.1. Taxonomy (NCBI): domain Eukaryota; kingdom Metazoa; phylum Arthropoda; class Collembola; order Symphypleona; family Sminthuridae; genus Lipothrix; species Lipothrix lubbocki. The sequence continues at coordinate 45,898 of JAQGAK010000616.1, forward strand.
CATTTCGCGCACATGTGAGGAGATTCCCTAAGCAGATATGACTGGGGTGGTTTACAGAATAATTAATCAGTTTGTATTAACTACGCAACAGTAACGGCTTATACCGACCTGCTGAACTCGATAAAGTTATTCAAATATATTCCTCATTTTCACACAGTTACAACTTTTTCTCAGGAAAAATGAAAGTTTGACTCACCCTTATGCTTTGGAAGATCCCACTCGATACCAAGCAAACGTCACTGCATACGCAATTTCTTAATTACTTTATAAAGATCGTATGATGAATTCGTTTTCGTTCGTATTTTAATTTTAAGAAAATAAAAAAACTTTCAGAATAAACGAAACCTCATTGCGAAACCTACCACTAAGCTGGTTCTTAAAGAAAAGGGAATAGGGAAGCGGTTCGTAACATTATTAAACGATTCGGGTTTCGTTTTTACTGCCTTGGTTTCAGTCAACTATGTACACAGTGGAATATCTACGCATTTTGTATATGTCAACCATAGCATCTCTTTAATACCACGCATTTTTTATGTATGATATAGTCTCCTTCTATGAAAGGTGATTTGACTATGGATGCTAAGCTATACTGTAGATAGTATATATATATAATGCACGTAATACATCTATTGAAGAAGGAAGACTTTAAGCAAACTATTTGCGAGCAAGTGTTATCATGTAAAGTTTCAACCATTAGGCTTTATCCCATTTCTTTTGGATGTAAACAGTGTCATAAGGGGTAGTGCCAATTTCTAATTTTAACTTTGGCGACTCATCATACTCACGAAATGACTTCAGCCAAGGTATGTACTTCAAACAATGGCACTATAATCAGAACTATAAGTAGAAGTTCTACTTATTAGATTATTATTTGCTAAGTAGTAAATTATGGCTTGATTTCAACCATGAAAAACAATAGCTAAACTTACAACTTCGGCTTCATATACCTTACAATTGCACGAGGGAGTTGTTCATTTGTCGGTCGTGATCTTGTAATTAAACGACATGCATTTACAGAGAATTTGATCGAGTTTGTGAGAATAGGAGCAATGTATATATTATACCAGAATAATAGCAGGAGTACTCTGTAGTGTTCTTACGAATGAATTCACGGTTGATCTAATGTTTGAAATAAGTTAAATATTGTGGAAAACAACCAGATAAAATGAAAGCACTTAATTTCGTTGTGAAGAGCCACATAATAAGAGTTCAAGAAAATTACTCGTCTCCGGGTATTTAACTCTTGAACTATTGAGGCCATATCTTTACCACAAGAGCCATGAAACTTTATTAATGAATGACATGAAGGAAAAAAGCTGAACACACTCGACTATAGGTAACATTCAAAAAAGAATGAAAGCGCAATCACCAATAGTAAATTAAGCCGACCTGCCAGTGCTTTCCCATCACTACATACCATATAGAATCATGGATTTTAAGGATTTTATTCCTTACACAATTATCCCCAATGCATTGATAAAGTAATGGAATTAGTTCAAACGGATTGAGTTGTTATCCATTTCTCTTAATTAAATACAAAGCAAACTAAAAGGAGGATGTACAACCATTAATTATTACTATAGAGCCACAAGCAAGGAAACTAGGCCTTCAGCGTAGATAGAAAAGATAGACCAAAAATGATGGTTACATCCTGTGAGGATTATTTCTTTCTATTATAGTTAAATAAAATCTCTTGCAATGTTTTTCTCAGTATATATTCTTTTGTTAGGCCGAAGGGATTTGGTCCTCAAAAAATATTTGTACTCATCACTCTTTGTCAAAGATGAACCACTTTCTTATGTACCGTTGAAAATTTAAATTAATGAAAAAAGCACATGCTAAAGCATGAAAGTATGTATGTATACACATACAAAATAATAGTATTTATATTTACCCGTATGAATTCATATAATTTTGAATATGCAGAAGAATATACTAATATTTATTATAGATCGCATGCCATGTTTATTATCTGGTTATAATTATACGAATGCTTCAAAGGGTCGAAACTTAAACCAAGATGAGTTGTTGTATAGGGTATAATAATTATACAAGTATTAGTATATTAGCATTGCAACAATTGTGCCACGTTCACTATATATGTATATGTACATATTGTCACACAGATCCAACAAACTTAAAACTCCGACTAAATTATTAATAGATATTTTCTGGAATCTATAAAGCAAATAGTAATTACATCCTATCCAACTTAACGTTGTCCTAGTTTTAGCACCAATGAAAAATAGTATAAACAGCAGTCTATCCCTCAAAGATTTATGTGTATTTCAATTATGGTTACGTTTCTTGTTTCTCTAACAATGGTTTGCCAGCACCTAAACAGGTATAAATGTGGTAACAAAATGGTCAAAATTTCTCTTTGTGGCATGGGGTCATTCCCACGAAACTATACTTGTATGCCGGCGTGGTAAAGATACTCACACACACACAGCGTTATATCATTTTTAATGTTCAATATGCTCATTGATGCTACGTATACACAAGGTGGGGTACAGTTTACAAATATGGAGATGGTATGGTACATAATAATAATACTTTTTTTTGGCTATCTACGTGATTCCCGTTGAATCAATAATAAACAAGGGCATACATACATTGTTAGTACAACAATCTGAGAATCAATCTTGAATCTTGGCTTGTTGGCTGAATTTTATGTGTATTTTCTACAAATTACGAGTACGAATATATGTACTATGTACACTGGAAGTTGAGTGAATCGACGCCCTACCAATTCCCATCTTACCACAAATGACTAATGACTAGTGTGGTATTGTAAAATTTTCGATGCTAATTTTTCCAGTTAGTTAATAATACATTTATGCGTACCTGTAATCAAGCATTTTTTGAGTGTATATTTAAATGGTTTACTGGGTTTATTATGCAATTTACTAGTCCAGAGCAACTTTTTCTAAATCTGCAATTTTAAACACAATTGAAGCTCGTAAAAAAACTATAACAAACTGGCAATAATTGTAAAAAGTCAGTGTAACTTGTAAAAAATCGTACCAAAATTTTACGATTTTCAAAGCACCAAACCACAACAACATATAATATTATCTTTCCATTCCATTACCAGCATTATAATTAAGCTCTTATTATGAATGAAACTTAAACATTACTGTTATAACTCAACCCAATAATTACTCCATATGTACTCAAAATATCGCTTTAATTACAAATAGCTTCACTTTTTAAGGTTCAAATTATTAAGAAAGTAAAAATGTTTCGAGTTTAGTTTCAATGTACAATTTCGAGGAATTTTAAATGACGCAATCTGTTGATTTGATCTAATCTCTAACTGTTGATGTACTATTTAAAAGTAAAAATACGTAATTTACTTTTATAATCAGTCCATAAATTGAATTAAATAATTGCATGGGGCTCACACTGTTAGAAACAATCATTTATCACATCACAGTGAGCGCTGCTAAGTACACAGATCTAAATAAAAGTATATCAAGAACTGAGTGCAACACCGACATTAAATGTTGAAGATTCTCCAACATCAGCTGCAAATCACTACATTTAAAAACTCAGCGGAACAAACGGAAGCGTTCTAAAATTCTACAAAATCAACAGATATATGCAAGCTGGTCAACTTTATAATTGCGTCAATCCCATGCAAGAAATGCTCTTTACTTTAAAGAATGTATGTATACATGCTAACTTTAATAAAATAAATACATAAAAATAAATGCATAAAAATAAATTACCAACTTTAGCAGCGCATATGTTACACCTGTGCATCCATCACGTATAGTACAGGTATTTATCCTCCTGAATCCCGTAAGCATGACAAAACGTTTCTTATCATCAAAACAAAACCCTTTTCTTACACGTTAATTGTTAATATTGCTCTTGCTCTGTGGAATAAAATCTTTGCGCTGTTAAACGCCATTGTTGGCACAACTGCTCAAATGTAGAATGTCCCGCAAGCCCTCACGCTATTAAATACAAATTTACCTGAACATCCTAAAAAGATTACATTTAGCAGTATTATTGTCTAGGTAGGTATGTATAGTTTGCACAATAATAGTAGTAGTAACTAGTAACGTACGTAATCCTGAAAATTCCGACTTCTGAAAATGAGATAAAAAAAAGTATGATACTTAAAAGAGTATATATACATAATAGAATACATTATGCTTGTACTTATCTTGGATGCTATTATGCATCTACGTACTAAATGCTACATGCATATAATAGCATGTCCATCCAAGATAACTATACTTACTATACATACCTAATACCTACATGTAAATCTAATAGCATAAACGTACGAGATAAAGTATATTTATGCATACCTATAACAACTAATAAACATACTAAAGTATATGTACATATACATACATACCTATAATCCCTCATAAACATACTCAATAAGTATATACCTACATACATAGATACCAATTAAACATACAGTATACATAAAAATGTTCCCATATAAGTATGCTAAACGTACCAGGTATACATACCTATACATATACAAGTATAATAATAATACAAATATATAAAAGGTAAAAAGTAAGTATCTATCTATACTATGTATCTATATACATCAATAATAACACAAGATTCAAGACGATATAGTAAGAGATAGCATAAAATGCAGGTAATACCACAAAAGTGTATATATCTGTATTTATGAGGCCATGTCAACCAGAACATCTTCATCTTGTTGTTGCCTCTGTATTATTATATAAAATACAAAGGATGGGGATGCTTGAGCCAGTTCAAACTTGCTAAACTTGCATATATTTAAAAAGATCTCCGTGTGCTTGGGAATGCGAAGCAACAACGTTATAATATACCAAGTAACCAAAGAGTAGAGAGAGAGAGAGAAAAACCGAGTACAAAGGAAGAAGACAGGTGAAAGAGTTGAATAAAAGGGTTACCTTCAGTATACCTAAAGGGTTGGACGCTCTTCTCTCAACATCTCGAACAAAAACGTTGAGGCTGAGATGTTGAGAGCAAAAACGTTTCCTTCTTAACGGGGGAAGGAGGAACAACAACAAGTGTAAAGCATATGTAGCAGAGATCGTCAATATGCAACTGAACAACGGCAACAAAGTTGGTTGCGTTGGGACAACAAAGGCCCGAGCGCCCTCTTCCCTGCCGCATGCCGTCTTTTTCAACACTCAAAAAAAGCTTTAGAGATGCAATTTAAGCACATAGCGTATATATATTTTATGTTATAAACATATATATATGTTTATAACATAAAATAACTCGAAGCTATATAACGTTGGCAAAGGATCCCAAAGTACTTATTTGTATACCTTATTAACACAGAAATTGGAACCTTTTGATACTTTGCCGGAGATCTTGTAGTTGTGCTTGTCTATATGATTTCCCTATATATATATATATATATGAACACATACTTTTCACATACAAATGCACACACTACAGACTACACACAATTGACACAGAAACTTCAAACTTCACTGGAGTTTGAAGAGATTCCTCCAGTGTCAAATGCCTAAACTGTATAGTGTAAAAGTATACAGAACAACGAATTGTTGTGTTCCAAAATTTATTAGTGAGCCCTCGTTTAAATATTAATTGGTTAAAATTAACATTTTAATTTTGTACAGACGCTTTAATTTATTTAAAAGAAGGTGACAAAGAGGAAATTAGTTCATTTAAAAGTGATGATTCCCAACAACAGCAAGGAAAACAAGCAAAAGAATAAGAGCATCAGCAGAACTTTTATATCCCAACAACAACATCATCTTCCTTTGTTTATATTAGTGTCGTCGGGGTTTAAGTTGCACATTCCTTGATTTTTAATTCTAATATTTTTTGTTATCCTTCATTATTATATTGTTGAATTTCACATGATTAACCAGCAGCGCTTTCACTTCCTTCGTAACATCGTACTTTCTTGCCGATTTCAATAATTTTTTAAATATAAGTATACATGCGAAATAGAGGTAAGTGTGCGGTAAATGCTCGATCTATTTATTTAGGTGATGGTTTTGTGCTTTTATGTGATACTTTCGTGTATTTATTTGATGAAGTTGTTCAACTATCATTTGGTGGATTTATCTGATGTAGTTGTGTATTTATTTGATGTATTTATTCAGGATTTATTGTTTGCTCTCAATAGTCCTGACGTGTCTAAAATCTCAAATAATAGACCCGGCGTATGATTGTTCAGAAGAGTTACCGTTAAATAAAGGGGATAAATATTTCCGGGATGAGTTTCCGGGATTATGATGATGGTATTATTACATAAAGTTAGGGCTTTGATCGGCTATTGTGGATATTAGGTTATTGGATAGTTCAATTGATTATTATTTTTGAAGATATTGTCAATTGTCAGGATTTTTGAAGATATTGTTATTATTTTTTTGATTATACATGCAGATACTTGAAGAGTAGAGAGAGCGAGAGATTCGCAATATCAGTTATGATATGACAATTTATGATATTTACATGTTGACTGAGAGAACAAATTCAACAATTGATTTTTATTTCTGTGGGATGTAAACATTGAATTTAATGTGGTGTTGAAGTACTGTTGTAGTTTTTATGATAGTGTTTATTTTTAGTATCTTATTGTCTTCCGTGAAGCGTAACAAGAGTAAATGTAGGTATACTTATATATGAGCAACTGTTGTACGGTGACGTTTGTGATTATTAGTGACATTGTCATTCGGGATTTATTGATTATTTCAAGGTCACATTTGATGGAAGAAGTACACATATATGCCAAAACCAAGACCAAAATAAAAGTGCCTTCAACGGCATATGTAGAGATAATAATCACTTATTGCACTGTGCTCATTCGCAGATATATAGTTCATGTTGAAGTTATTGTTTTTAGTGTTTAGTTCTTGAGTGTAGTAGTGTCATTTAATATTAATATGCACTCCCCGGCGTGATATTGATGGTTTATTTTTTATCTTAATTTACAGGTTTCATTTATTGTAAAAGTTGTCGGACCAGTTATTACTTCAAATAATCAAACTTTTGGATATATTCACTCAATGTGACGACCTGTGTATGTGCTCAAGTTCTCAGTAGCTGTGTAGTAAATCATGGCCATGAATGGCCACTCAAATTATCCTAAATCGTCGAGCGATTATAAAATTAATTGTCCGGGATTATCAGCCAGGGAGAAGAAGCTCATTGCATCAGTTGAGTTAGCATCCAATGACAGGTAACAATAAATAAGAATCACGTTTACGTGTAAACAATTTCGTAGATTACAGAAATACTGCGTAATTGTTGTATAGGTCTTAGTTTTGTTTGTTAACTTGTATCTGGAATTTATGGTATAATTTTTGTAAGATAACGAAATTGTATATCATTTTTATTTTACATTATTTCCACGTAGGAATGGAGGCCCGAATTTATGGAATGATGATGATTTAGAATGGAGAGCCCCTTCAAGTGAAATTTTAAGTTTGAAGCAGAGTATTAATTATGAATGCAGCAACTCTATTCCAATTAACTTCACGGAAGCATGGTCCTACTTTCAGTCCTGTGATATGTCGCAATATTTCGTAAGTTACTTGTTTTTCGGAATACTGAAATGAACTGAAACAGTGTCATCAGTTATCCATGTTTTCAAAAATGTTCTTTAGGAAAGGGCTGATCGAGAATCTAAACAGACAGTGCATGCCAGTAAAATTCGAAGTACCATTTCAGAGCTTGTTGGTCATCCAGCTTTGAAATCGACACTGGTTTCCGAAAGGAATTTAATACTAGCTATTGCTTCATGTAAGTTTCTATCAACTACGTCTGTATATGCAGATTTGTTTTATTTCTGCCTAGTATATTTATAACACTTGATATCATGTTCAATATTTTGCCGACAGGTCCCATGAACAATGATTGTACTGTGCATAGACGGATACTGCAAAGCATTTATGTTTTTATGACAAAGAATCCGTCGTGCACTAGATATGGCAGCCACTGGGAGGAGGTGGGATTTCAGGTAAGCTTGAGATGTTGAGATACCTAAATAAAATTTGTGTTGATGTTTTTGGCGAATGGGAAAATAACTTGACCTTTTATACTTCCCAGGGTCAAGATCCGGCCAGTGATCTTCGTGGTGTTGGAATGTTTGGGGCATTGCAAATGTTATATTTAAGTTCATCACAAGAAACTAAGGACACATTGGCCCCAGAAGTATATGTTTTATCAAGACACCCCATTCATCAATTTCCGCTTGCTGTGCTGAGTCTAAATGTCACGAAGATGACTTTAGATGCCTTTCGGGATGGACTTCTCAATAGGTACGGGATAATATTAGTCTCTTAGCGTGCAGATAGTACATATTCTGCGTTTAAGATTCTAACTCGGGATAGCAACCGGTTAATGTGTGAATTATGATTATGTGACATTTATTAAATTTTCGTAGGTTCTGCAACAAGGAAGACAGTGCAATAAACGTTGTGAACAGATTTTACCTTGCGATCATGTACCGAATCTACAAAAAATGGAGTGAAAAAGGGATGACTATTCACGATTCTTGTTACCTTTTGAAAGGTAAGATTTTTTTAAGTAGTATTTATAGTTCACAACATGCAGAAGCAACAAATTCTGAGATATTGTACTGATTTCACCATTTAACTTCTACATAGAACTATAATATAATTTCAAAATTTCATGTCTTTATGTTATTGTGATTAACTAAATAATAAATGTTGTACAATAGCGGTTGAAAAATGGTGTCGAGCGAATCCCAAGAAGACCTTCATGAAAATGAGTGAATATTTGGGCCGAAATGAAAGCACAAATAACAAAAGGCGAAAAAGCAGAAAAACAGACAACGGAACCGATGACTCTAATACACCAAATTCATCTTGGTTGGATCTCACCAAACCTTCTCTGGAAGTATTTATTTGATCTGCTGTGAGCGCATTTGCCAAATTACTTTCCAAGCCTACATTCAGTTAAAGAATGCTTATACATTATTAGTGATGACTTGATAAGTTTAGAATTCCCCGTGTTGATCTCAGTCATTTTGTATTTATCCAGATAATCGATCATTCTAGTTCCTTTGAATACTATATGTTGTTATTTTCATATCATTTTTAACTTGTGCTTTTGTTACATGACATAATTGCATGGGAGTGTTATTCAACTTCAAGTCTACACATAAGATCTGTACCTTACTTGTACAATGATGGTACGTGTTTTATTTCTTATACTTCCTGAAATAATTTAGAGTACTTCTGGTAGTCGACTACTAAATACATGCTTATGAGTTGCCTTGTTTTAAGGATTGAAGAAGTTTTATTGTTTTCTAGTAGAAAGGTAAATATCTTTTTCCGTGACCTGTGAAGCCTTGTCTGGGATTTAAAAAATAAGCTCTCTATCAGTAGTTACTTGCGATAAACAATCTTTACTATTCTAAAACCGGCTCAATTAGGTTTATTTATTATTATATTTTAATTTTTTAATCGTTAGGTGTACGGAGAATTCGTTTTTTATATGAGTACTATAATGAAAGTTGTCGTACAAGAACAGGGAATGTAAACGACGGACAACTTTATAGCTAAAATGTGCATACGGAAAATATTTTTAAGGGTGTTGTATCAATATATGTGACAAGGAAAACTAACAGGATGTGTCCAAATTTTTTCATACCTAGTTCTCCGAATATACAAAGTTCAAGTGTTTTTGCTCGGAGCAAGATTGATCGCGAAAAATCAATTCCTAAACAACTTTGAAAATCTACCGAATGCATGTTACCGTTTGTGGTGACATCGCGTTGACTTGTGATAATTATGCTCAGAAATGCAATGAAACGGTGTAGTAGTTTATCTCTATAAGACAGCTGCGATAATTAGTGTGTTAGCCATCAGGTTTCAACTGATACTACACAGCTTGCATAAATTATTGTAATCACTGCAAGATGTATGTGTGGTATTAGTTGAATTTTGGAACTTATAATATTGTGATGACCTTGTTGTTTAAGCCTGATATAATTAAATATTATTTTCAATCACAAATTTGAACAAAAGGTAATTCGTAATATGTAATACTGGAGTGCGAACAGCTAATGAGGTGACAGTCGTACAAGGATTTAGGGAATTAATGTATGAAGTTTTCTTTCACAATTGTAAAACGTGTTCCAGTGACACTCGTAAGTATATTGATAACTACATACATGTTCCCAATTTTAAGTATACATACCTAAATGTTACGCTTATTATGTTAAAATTGTGTTATTGTCCGTAACCACATTATATTTACTACTAGAGCGAGCAGCAGAATCTTTTCGTGGAGCCACAGCATTCACATCATACAATATCATACAGATCCCCAAAGCTTATTGCTGTACTGATTTTAATTTTTCCTGGCTAGATCGTCTAAGTCGGGTCCAGCACTAAGTAGAAATTGTAAACTTTCGACTTCCCACTTCCGCCGATGTTAAAAATAGGAACTTCCATTTAAAAAACTTCCAACTATCCATTCGACAAATCCGCTTTCCAGTTCCACTTTCCAATTTTTTCAGGACTGTCCATCCGTATACTTTTGGAAATTTATGTATACAGTGGAAAGTGGATAGTTACAGTGGAAAGCAAAATTTGTCTATTTTTGTCATTGGAATGGAAAGTTTCCACTTTCCACTTGGTTCTTGTAGACTTCGACCAACTAGTCGTGTTTTCCTTCTTAGCTAACTTCTAATGTCCGTAGCTTTACCCAACCTAAGTTTGTTCCTATTTTTGTCAAGTTCCAGGCTTAATATAGCATAATATGTAATAATGTGTCGTATCGAAACGCTTGCTATTATCCACGTTTGTGGAACTTCTCACTATGAATAGCTTAATGTATGATAAATCTACTATCTTCCTTTCAACGAATTATAGTGTCATTATTAACTATGTACGTACCGTCATCCACAGCATCTGGCAAACTATCAAAACGGTTCTAGGTATCTTAACATGTGGCTCTGACAGTTAATATATAATAATATAATATTGTAACTTTTTTGTTATTGTATGGACACACATGTTCAAGGTATCCATAACGAAACCTTTTACTAATTAGCCTTAAGGGATATGTATAAGTTTTTAATTTTGATATTTAAGAAACGGACAATGCAGTTATGCTTTAACTTAAGTTTCCAACAATCGTTCCGGCAGCCACAAAATAACACGGAAGACAAATCAAGACTCAACTTAAACAGTAATGAGACACAGCATGTAAGATGCATATTACAGCTGAATACGAAATAATATAAACATCTCGTACTAAACAAGTACCGAGAAATGTGCCTATGAAATACCTGTAAATGTGCATTCCAATATAAATTTTTGTAAACTATATATTTGTGTTTTAAGTAGTTGTTGTGACTAGCAAAAGAGGCTGTGTATTGTAATAATATTTTCATAAGTAGTGTTTAAGTATTCCGTGTTCCCAGATTCAGATCGACATGATTCTTGTGTCGCAATGGATTGTCCTGATTCCTGATCCCAGTTTTCTTTCAACAGAATGTTTAGTTTCTTGTTTTGGTGTATCCAAAGCCGAGAACACTATTTTGTTATTGTGATGAACTGTTACGAATCTCAAGGTCTTTTTTAAAGATAGGACTAGATTTCTTGTTTGGTCGAGTAATTCCTCCTTCGCCATTTTAAACCCTAATATTTATTGTTAAGTCGAGCGAACTAAGGTCTAATATTATAGAATATTAGACGCAATCAAGTACTGCCAACTTAATATTCTTTTTAAACTCGTATATGGAACAGTGAGGTTTCGCAACATCATTCAGAATAACAAGTGGCAGGTTAAGCAGCACATTGTACAATTCTACCAGCATAATGTCAGAGGCTAATTTGAAAATACGCATTCAAGTGTAGAAATAATTATAAAAGCAATAGGCTTCTAAAGTTCGCATTTACTGTAACTATAGGTATAAAACCATATGTCATATTTATCGTTAAAAACAATCTCTCAAAATTTTACCGACAAAATTTCTATATCCAAAATAATATTTTCTGGAGTTCGTTTGGTGTTAATAAGGATAAAGGGATGTCAATCTCTGTGTAACTTTACCATCTGAATGGACTCACAGTAATCCCTTTTTACGATAGTCAGTCGTTTGATCTTGATAAATGTAACTCATAATAGAGTTTAATTTTATAAACTACATTACACAGTCCTGAATTAAATATAATATAGTTCAGTATCATTGCCTCGGGAAATAGTACACATTGTCCCTTCTATATGTGCACCATCTAAGATGTTACTACTTCCTGTTATGGGCTCTGTTATTAGAACTTAAATATGATTACAAAATATTGTTGTATTTTATTACACACAGTACGCTTACTTTATTTATTTAGCTATAAACTAATCGGCAATTTTTGTAATGCAATAAAAAGACTTGTAATATCTTTGACTTTTATCTTGTGAATTCGATTTTTTAAAACCGATGCTGTATGGCTGAAAGTTTGCATTCGATACACGATGTAATATTAGTATTCCGAGAAATGTTTGGCCCCGTTTTTTCATTGGCATAAACTACATGTCTGAAGATTGGAATATTTTTTAACTTTGCTATCTCTGCTTCCATCCGGTCATCAGTCATCATCCGATTGTCAAATAAACTGAGTTTCCACATACTACCTATTATTAGTTTACATATATTTACACATGTATTGAGTCGGGTTTTCAATTTTTAGTTTTCAAAATAAGCGAAATGTATTTAGTAATATATGTTAATTCCTGAACAGTATTGGCGACGAGTTTAAAAATTCATAATAAATAAACATTCTCGTCACTCTTGTCACGACACATTGCATATGTTGACAGATGTGAGTGAATGCCTTTTTGAAATACAGACAACATATGATACGACCTGGACTACTATACGGCAGCAATGGCCGGTTAAGATCTCTATACAAACTTTGAAACGACGGGTATCAACTACCCTATCAGTACCTAAAACAAATAAAATGGGCTGAGGATGGCGGCAGAACATCTTGCATGTGTCGTCCTGTTTGTGCAATGCCCCATAATCGGCAGACACTTTCCTGAAGGTTGCTAAAACATTTGTACCATTGTACCTAGGTGTATGTATGCATTTGGTACCAACGTTTCTATGATGTAGTTTAGTGCCAATTTTGAGGAAGTATTTAAAAGCAGGAAGGTTAGTAGTAAAAGTGAAATTAGAATCTTTTAAAACTAAGAAATTAGACAAGTGTAATTGCTACTCGTATACTTCTCAGTATTTGTGGCTAAATGACTAATCTGTCTAACATTCAGATTCAGAATATGAGTGAGTAATCCCCGTTCCGTAAAGATCTACATATAATGCTTTACGTACCGTGTCGTTAATGACACTCCTGCTGATGCGTTTCTTGGAATGTGGTTCCATTCAGAATAAGTTAACAATGCAAGTTTAGAGAACTCTGTCCTTATAGTTTTGGCTTACCAATATTCTAGGTAGTTTCTGGTTTCCAACTGAGCATGTTATGTTTATGGAATATTGAAGTATTGAACTTGTTCTCATAAATTGTGTTTGAGTGTATGTGTATGCTAATCCTAACAATACTATTAAATAGACATAAAATTTTCAAGAAGGCCTCCAAAATTAGGGTTTTTACTAATGCTAAAGGCGTCACTGCATTTTGTGTGAATGATGTATGAATCATTTTTACATTTATTATTCGATATGTGCAACGCTGACACATGTTCCAAAGAAAATTGCTTGTTTGATGGCAGTGTGGTGGCATGAAAAAGTATAAATACATTATAATTACATGTGTACATATGTGTGTGAATATGACGTCTATAGCACTTGAGTTCTTCAACCGTGCTCATTTTGTCATAAAGCTCTGTATAGTGGGATTGCCATGCGGTATGTTTGTATATTTTTAGTGTCAATGTCATTACCTTGTAAAACCACGGTTGAGGTTACCATTGCCCCTGTAGACGATATCGCAGTTAGGGAATAAAGTGTAATAACCCGATTTTAGGCAAATGCCAGGGCCACAACCTGTATTCTTTGTATAATTAAATGTAAGTAGTATACACATACTTATCAAATGTATGCATATTACAGGAAATATTCACAACTTTACCTACCGACTAGGTAAGGTTACTTCTCAGGCCTCCCCACACCATACTATAGTACCCATCACAGTTAACGTATATAGAGTCTAGCTTAACCTTATAACTCCTAGAGGATTTATAATTGGCAACACACGGTGCCAACAAATTACAACTTGCTCCCACATCCAAAATTATACCTTGGGCTCACCAAAATGAACTTTCTCGTGTTTGTAACTACCATGTTCAGAGCTGCGTTTATATGTTACCCTAATCCAACCCGCATTTACATCTTACACCTTCAGTGTTCGGCCTGATGCGTATTAAACCCATAATATAATATCCGCCAAAGTCCAGCTGGGATCCTCAACACCAAAAGAATTTTATTAATACTTTTTTTTGCTTATTAAGTCCCACTGCAAATTGTACTGACTGTATACTGCGTCTAAATAAGCACCCACGCAGATATGTATGTGTTGAGAGCAACCTTCTAAGAACATGTACAAAAGTTAGAATGAGAACATTTTAACTCGAACAATATTGTTCAGACTTCAGACAATGAAAGTTTAATACTGAAAGTTAAGAAGTAAGCATATAAAATGTTTGCAGTACATTGTAGTAATTGCATAGTATACATAAACCAAATCTGAAATAAATTTTCAAGTACGACAATCACTTTGTTGTAGGCGTTTCAACCCTGCATACACGTGTACATATATTTTACACATCTTTACACGTTTACAATATGTGGGGCAGCGATTAGTAATGTCCGGCATGAAAGTATTATCTACATCGTTAAGAAAAATTTTGATAAATGCCAAATATCATTATTGTTTTTCGTCAAATGAGTTCACTAATTATACCCGAATAACGTAGTACCACTGGATAATGTAATGACAACATGATGAAAATATTTCTCCATGATAAAGGCTATTCATACTCCCTAGACATAGTATAGTATTTCGCTTTATTTTCACTAAAGTTTACATTAAAAATTGTTAAGCAGGTTACTTTTAAAAGAATTTGTCGATCTTTAGTGCTTGATTATTATTGCATGTATAAATCAAAAATAGCAACGTATCAGGTTTAGCTGGATGACACGCTGCACTTAATCCATACTATATGCACGTAAAATTTGCAATGTAATTATTAACCATGCATTTCATCAGGTCTCCGGATGTTTATTTTTATCAATAAAGAAATAAACTCAGCAATCAGTAATGTATTACCTATACATGAATACACTAACTTTCATACGAGATTTTGATTTTGTGTAGGTATATCAAACGCTACTCAGTTCTGTTGTGTGGAATACGCTCGTCATCCGGAAATGTACACGAAGCATTACTAAGTATTGCCATTTACCTAATTAAATATAATATGTATTGCTATAATCTGCAATTTTGCTTATTTGCATGATGAATACGATGCATTTGTGCGAATTCCTAGAAGCGAGAGACAGTTACATGTGCGCGAATATATCAATTACTAAATTTATTGATGTTAAGGTATAAAATTAGATCATACTTTAGATCCAATAAAATAAACACTCCTAAATGGAAGAAGATAAAATGCAAAAAACTAATAATATATATATATATTTAAAATATGTATTAAATAATGTAATTTTTAAATTAAGTACAAAAAATTCGAAAGCTTGCATAAAACATGGCGCATATTTTATGAAATTAGAGATTTACTATATATGTATTAGTGTGCTTATATTTTACGTATACACGTTCGGCCTGGAACGACAATACTTGAAGGCAATAGGCAAGGGTGAATTCGTGTAACAATAATACCTAATGGGCTAATTAATTTTGAGCAACCTTTTTGACACTAACAGGAGGACTTTTACTTTGGCATATATTATGCTCAAATCTGTATATGCTATATATCATCAAAGTATCATACATATATATTGCAAGAACTTAAATGGCCTCATTTAGTTATTTACGTGTGTCATATCCGTGTACATATAAGTACTTATACAAATAAATATGCAAATTTGCAAGCTTCCCATACACTATTAAATATAATAGGTATAACTTTAAATACTATATTTTCAATATAAAGGGCTACATACGTAACTATACATAAATAAATTTGCAAATTAGCATCCACGGATTAGCACACCTATATATATACATTTTATCTTAACGTGCATATCATCATTTGCTTATTGCCATTTGCCCATTTTAGCACACATGCATTTTTATCATATGCATATTTATATCATCAATTGCATACCTACAGTACAAATTACAATAAGCACCTTAAGGCTTATGCATTTTATGAACAATATGAATATCAAGATATGCAGTGATACTACTGCCTATGTATGCATGATATCTCCATTTGCATATCAGCATATGGACTGCATTATCATCAATATCATCATGTGGATTTCATATCATCAATATCATCATAAGGACTACATATACGAGATCACATATGCAAATTATACCAAATCACATACAAACTAATACAAGATCACACATATACAACCCATACAAGATCCCCTATGCATATAATTATCCTACATATACATATACAGATGATAAATGATCCAGTCCAAAAGGACAAATTGTGCGGTGATGCAATTATGAATATATATCTGTAATCTGTAATATGCTTAAATACTGAACTGATGATGATGATTCACGTCAGTTTCGCTCTTAATGTTTATTTGGCGCATTTGAATTTGCTTATAATTTATTCTCAATTCTTCGAGCCACACCACACTGTACAGCCACTGTGACTGACTTGAGTGGGACTTGGCTTTCAAGTGAATATAAGTGAGTGTCGAATCGTAAGTGTATATGGTTTTCTGTTTTAATAAAATAAAAATGTGTAGGGGCTCTCTGCTGTATACTTTGGTTAGATGCTCCTTTTTATATTACATTTAAAGAGAATGGCAAATGGAATGACTACAGATATACAGCCATCCTACAAGTACAAGTATACATAACATACTGCATATCATTTATACCTAATCTAGTATCTACATACATACTTAATATGTTGTTGTTGTGTTGTGAGTCATATATTATCGCTCAACCTG
>JAQGAK010000617.1:0-62992 GCA_034696945.1 Lipothrix lubbocki
TGTGGTAGTGTGTGTTGCACATGTTACGCTGGGTCGAAAGTTTAAAAGTGCTGTTTCATCACCATATTTTATTCAGGCAAAAGTAAAATTATGGGCACAGCTGAAGGCACATACACTAAAAATTGTGTATTTTAAGAATTTTTGTGATTTGCTGTTCGGCAGATTTTTTTAATACACGCCTTGTGTATTTGTTACATCGGCGAAGCCGATGGCTTTTATGCTAGTTGCTTATATAAGTTGTAAGGCTTGATTGCTTGCCATGCGGTATATGTAAGTATAGATATATCAGCTTCTTTCTTCCTCTTCTATGACCTGCTACAGGAGTGTGAATATCCATAAATCCATACACTATTTATATAGTGGGTTAAGTATACTTACATTTGGGATGAAACTTGTACTTGAATGTTGTGCGACAGGATTTTTCTTAGTAGTTAAATTGAAAAACCGTTTCTGCTGACCATGAATTTTCTTTATCGTCTAGTCATTTATCGCGGTTAATTTTAGACTGAAGAAATATACAAGCACTTGGAGTTTGAGCTTCCTAATTAAAAATGCAATTTTTATGTTTTGCCGTGTAAACATTTTTCCTTAAGACAGTATATAATATAAATTATAACTGCGCTTCTTAAAAATGGTTATCATGTAACTACGTAGTAATATCCTGTGGCTACAGCTTTGGCAGTATGTATACAAGAACCAACATTTGGTTTGCAATGTCAATAGTCTTAAAACTTGTGGACATGTATACAAAAGTTAACGCCATGTAATGATGTTTCAATCAAGGCTTAACAGGATTTGTCAATATTTCCTTGGGAAAATGCTGATAATCTGACCGATAAGACATTCTCAGGATAGTGCAACAGAACTTATACAACATTCCTGTCTGCTAAAGGTTGTCGTCGTCATTCGTCAAGTTGGACGTGGATAAAAGTGCCGTCAGGAGACAAGTTGCTTTTGGTTTGTTGGTGCTGTTTGAACTTAAAAGCAAAAAGCGTCGATGCACAAATCCTTTTAACAAAAATCTGGATTTACCTCACGTTCTGTCATTTTAATGGGCACAGCATCACAGCACATCAACAAGCATACACCGCGTGATGAATATTTGAAACATTTCAAGTACATATTACTATAATGTCTTTGATGCACTCGATAATCGCTACTGCAATGCTCATGACAAAGCCTCCACTTGCTAAAACTCTGGAACGACTTTCATGCATCATTATGTGTGTATGTGTATGGCTGTGGATAATATAAATAAAAGTTGTTGGTATCTGAGTTTTGGAATAATTATTGACAGTGAAACGAAACGAGTGCGGCTTTAAAGAAAAAAGAAGTGAGTGCAATGACTCAAGTTTCTACACTGGAACCTGAAAACCTGCTCTATAAATAGAAAAAATAATTTCTAACGGTGTGGTAATGAGGAGACGTCTAAAATATTTACAACTCATACACGGTCATTAAGTCTTAAGTCTCAAGCATGAGTCAAATTACACTTTTGTAATTCGTTGCAATTGTCTATAGGAAAGAGCTAACGTGTAAATCATTCATGGGAATGGGCACCAGGCACCATTAACTTCAATGCTTTCAAAACACAATATAATATTAGCAACTCGTTCGAAAATATTGGAAATGGAGAAGGCATATTTCCAGTTTATTCTGCAAAAGTATTCTTGGGTATCCGTATGCATGAGTAATAACATGCAAGAATTCTTTGTCTTCAGTGCAAAATCTTTCTCACCGTACCCCAAAGTCATGGTAATATTCTGTTCATTGCATAATACATGCATACAAGAAAATGTAAAGATGATTTTTAATTAAGTATACAGATACAATGTTATTATTTATCATCTGAAAAATTCTGGATAAATCTAGTCAAGTTTAGAAAGCCTTAAATTACAACAAATAATACTGAAAAGGATTTAGGTACATTATGTATTGTCGGTTGAAGTATATCCGTTGTATGTATGTACATTGATAAGAAAATAACGCCGCAAGGAAATTTATTTTTAACTGGAACAACATATGTACTTACATCTAGAAGCCGATCTTTGTTTAGTTTCCAAATACTGGGTGAGCCGTGAAATAGATATCTATCAGGACATACGGACCACTTTTGAAAGTCTAAAGCAAGCTAGACATTTGTTCTATATAATTAATTGTATTTTGTATATCTCAGTAAGTTCAAGTTCCAGGGTTTTACTGAAAGTGGAAAAGTAGAGGAAAATGGAAGACAATTTTATTTTAAAATCCAAATGTGATACATTTTATAAACTTCCGAAAGAGCAATCTGCGGCCGAGTATATTCTGCGGAAATGTCAGGAATTGGAACATAAAGACCATCCATGTGTTGTAAGTTCAAGCAGATATTGTAATAAATATGAATAAAAATTATAAAAATGTTTTTAAGATAACTAATTCTAGTTCCTGAAATTTTTATACGTAGATATGCAAATGTAATGCCAAAAACTTATTAAGATTTGAAATTATTAGGAAAATCCCATGTCGGGCGAGTCCGTCAGATATTTGGAGATAGAATCGCTGTCCATGCACGTTGCGTTATTCTTATTAAAAGAAGGATTTTCTCACGGAGATTTCATCATTAATACTTCCCACGATGGAGCACGTCTTCATACATTTTTTCTGGGAGTTTGGCGAGTCGGCGGAATTATTCGGTGTGTTTATCCGGATGATGTTACCTGTAAGTTTGTATCCGCAATCGTTTTACCATGTTATCTACTATGTACATATGTATAATTTGTGCGGTTGTTCATAATTAATTTCCTCATAATTTGGCATATCATTAAAAGCTCACATGCTTGTAAGTGTAAAACGAACAGAAAAGGATTTTATTATTACATATTTTGTCAATACACCAGCAAGTTTGCCAGAAGTGGTTGCAAGTACCAAACCGAAATTCATTCTGTGCGATGACAAGGATGCGGATGCTTGTTTGAAATCTGTTGCAAGTTCATCTACTCCTTTCCGAGTTATCACATTCGGAGAAGCGAAAGGTTGCATCTCCGCTATTAGCATTATGTTGGAGAATCCGGCGGAGCAGAAGTCTTCAACAATCGGTAATAATGAAATGAATACAATTGTTATACCTCACAAACCATTCGCACTTTTTCAACTTTTAATAATTTGAATGTTCGAAAATGCTTATGAGCAGATTTAAACAAAATCAGCGCGACTTCAACGGATGTAGCTCTATTGTTACCAACAAGCGGAACAACCGGAACTAGCAAGGCTGTAATATACACACATGAGATTCTACTCCGGAACATTTTGCTCTTTGAGAATTTCCCATTCACTGACGATCCATCCGCACCAACGTTAGTCACCGGAAAACAAACACATTTCACTGGATCCGTCTGCCCCCTTGCTTTTTTTGCTGCTGGACGATATTTATTAATGATGACAGATGTTTCTCAGGAAAATATTTTTTATGCTATTCATAAATACAAGGTCCGTCTTTAAAGAACTATATGTGTTTTAATTTTTTTAAATTATAAACAGCTTCACAAAATTTAATGACTGTGGGGATTTCAAATACCTTTTTACATAATTTTGAGGAATTATTCAATTTCAAACTCCAGGTGAAATCGATATTCAGTTTCCCCTCCTACCTCACTGGCCTGGTAAGACATCCAGAGGCAAAACAATACGACGTTGCATCGCTTGAATTTGCTTTTACAGCGGGAATGGTCGTTGGTACAACGTTCTTTCAAACCGTTCAACGGATTCCGAAATTGAAGAGCATTGTTACTGTAAGAATTTGGAATTAAAAACCATTCATTCGTAGCTTTATCCAATTCGAATTACATACGAATATTAGGTATAATTGATTATACTGAATCTAATTTGCTTTTTATTGTAGATTTATGGTATGACAGAGGCTGGCTTCCTCACTGCAAATGTAGAATGGAATCGATTAAATGGGAACATCGTTGGTGTTTTAGGTTAGCCATTTTGTGTTAAATACAAATATTTACCGTAAAATAAATACATTTATGAAAATACTGGAAATCTTTTAATAGTGATCCCATTTGATTAAATCAGGCAAAACAACTACACCAAGTGGGAAACTCGCACCAGGTGGAAGTTTGCGCGTTCGTGACCCAGATACCGGAGCTTATGTCAGTGCTGGACGCTGGGGGGAACTATGTTTCAAAAGCGATCTGATTTGTAAAGGATACTGGAGAAATGAAGAGGTCGGAACATCCTACTGAACTTTTTCCCTTATTGTTATTATTGTATTACTAACTACTATCTATACAACATATCATTGAAACTAAAAATTGAACGAGCGCTTGTACCTGGCTTGAAATTTGATGATAACTTTTACATTAATTTTACATTTAATTTAATAATTTATAATTGACTTCCAGGCATCAAAACTTACATTCCAAGATGGATGGATTTCAACAGGTGATCTGGGTTACTACGACGAAGACGGAAACGTTCATGTGCTAAATCGTATCAAAGAAGTTTTCAAGTATTACAACAACCATGTACGTAAAATCTGGAATCTTCAACAATTATTTACAAACTATTGTCTTTATAGTTATTATGGTTACCATAAAATACATCCCTACATTGAATAACAATGCTTAATTATACTTATAGATAACACCAAGTGAACTGGAGAATGTAATCCTGGAGCATCCTGCAGTAGAGCAAGTTTGCGTCATTGGAGTTTTAGATCCTCAAGGTGGCGGTACTGTTCCACAGGCATTTGTAAAGCTTAAAGATGGCGAAACACCTGATACTGCGGATGAAATTTCTAATTGGACAAACAGTAATGTTTTTTATTTAGATGATAATTGTATATAAGCAACGTTTATTTTAATATTCACTGATTTTGTAAACATTAAAATCTGAAATATAGGGAAGGTTGCTGATTACAAGCAACTTCGTGGTGGCTTGTTCATCGTGAAGGAATTTCACAAAGGGAAAAGTGGGAAAACACTTCGGCACCTGTTCAAGACTCCACCTTCTTTCACCACCGCAATATCAGATTAATTAATAAAATTTTCATTAATTTTATTAATATTTCTGGCTCCCTTCATGTTTTTTTCTACTTTTGTAATTTAATCCTATATGCATTACAATGCCCCCAGTAAAAGTAAAGGGTTAATTTTCGATGTCGTACGCAAATTTTCTAGTACATTTCTTTACTTTGATAATTCAAACTCGACTCTGTAAGGCCCTCGGGTAAATCGGAGTATAAACCCCAATTTATTTTATAATTCAAATTAACTCAACTTATTATATTTTGACTGTCAGAACCAGAATTAAATAAATCAGAGTATTTAATAAATTGTATGAGTCCATAGTTAGATTCATTCATGGACTACCTTGCGTTGATCGTATCTTTCCTATTATAGTTAGAGAAAGTAATTATTTCAGCAGTTAGGTATTATGGTCATGGACGGATGACTAAAACTGGATGTGCTAAGATTAAGATACGCAAAGGGTGCCATAAATGCATAGATTACCTTGCGCTTACAGTGTAGCGCGGCAATGTCATCGTCAAGGTCACACCACACTACGCTAAAAAACAAAACATAAGTACCCACACTATTTGACTATTTACCAAGTAAAGACCTGCGGGCAGGAGAATTATTATTGGGAACAGGAAATCAGAATGAAAAAAAAGTATTTTTTATGTATAGAAGTTCAGTAAAAAACATTTTGGTCAGGGAGAGTATGGATATCGTTGTGTTCCCATCTTAAAACAGTGTATTAGAAATTAGCAGTTGTTCGAAGTTTCCTAAAAACGGATTTATTTCACTGTCAAAATGACTTTAACAGATCAATTTCCACCATTCCAAGGCGATTCTGCTTCAGCAATCTGCTTGATTTGCCGTTCCAGATTTGTCCATAACGCAGATTTAATTAGTCGGCAATCCGTATTTGCAGAGATTTTGACAGATTTATTTCATATGTTTTTGAATGATTTGAAATGGGATCTCAAAGATGGAATGGATTTCAATTTTGAAAAAGAGGCATTTCCATTTTGCGAATGCTGTAGGATAATTTTACTTAACCTTCGTAGTCTTCGTGATCAAGTTGATAATCTGACAAAACAAATTCACCAAATTGTTGCTAACATCAATGCAAAGATTTTGATGTCGGGCACAGATATTGAGAATAATAAGGGATCTGAATCTGAATTGGGGGGTGAATTCGCAGACCAATCTTTATCGACTAATGTTGATAACGAGTTGGTAAATGGGAACTCGAGTGTCCCTCAGGAGACCACTAACCAAGAGTTAACAAAGATACAACGGTTTCGAAAACGGGCGTTTAAGTGTAAGAAATGCATTTCATCATTGTAATTGGCATAGCATGTATATGCTGAAATAAATAGAAATAATTATCATATTAATTAATTTATATCTTTTGTTATAGACTACATGCCTGAAGTCAGCATTGGAACAGAACTAAAGAAGATCGCGAATGACCATTTAGCTCTACTACATTCGAAATCTTCAGTTAATAACGCGTTAAATGTTCCTGAGGATTCCGTAAATGTTGCAAGCATTGACAGTGGAAGGGTGTCACCTCAGTCTCTTGCAAACGATTTTGCCTTAGATGTTGAGGATATCAAGCCCAAAGGCGATGTCAATCATGATATTCCACCAAGTGAGCTTTTATACAATAAATGACTAATCGTGAGACGTTGTTTACAATGTAATTAATTAATAAATTATGGAAATCAATGTTCCGAATTTTAATTTTTGCATTACAGTGGCTGAACCAGAAAAATCTCATAATAAGTATACTACTATGACATGCGTCCGAAAACAGGGGAAAATTTTGTACCAAAATGAATTTCTGGTTGAGAAAATTCACGGCATTTTGTACTGCAGATCATGCCCGTTTACCTCTGAAGTGTCGAAATATATGAAACGGCATGTGTGGAAAGCTCATGTGGGTATGTATGTCCGGAAACTAATTACTCCGTAAAACCATGATCATGAAGTGTAAAAATTAATTGCGATTTGTTTAATTAATGTGTGTAGAAAAGAAGAAAGTGAGAATGCAAATTCGAGTTATTGAAATAGGAAATCGATTGTATCAGTACGGGAAATACATTTTTGAAAAACTAAAGGCTAACAAGTTTCAATGTAAGACTTGCGGGAATATTAGGAAATCGTCACTAGGTATACGGTGCCATATCAGGGAAACTCATTGCGGTAAAGTGGTACATTATTACATCAAATATTAAATTGTGTTTTTTATAAACGCCTTTGCTTTCCTGGTTCCACAGTTGCAGCAAGAGGCAAGCAATATACCTGCGAAGTCTGTGGAAAAGGCTTCTATTGGCTGTATCACCTTCAACAACACGCAGCTGTACATGGTGACATCCGTTCCCATGTTTGTGAAGTTTGTGGCGAATCATTTAAACATTACTCCGCGTTGTTTCGTCACAAGAAAAAAGTTCATGAAGGAGTGAGGAAGGTGCCCACAATTGTAATTTGCGATGTTTGTGGAAAACGTATTTCCAAGGTGCGTCTACAAGATCATATGAATAACCATACTGGAGAGAAACCATACAAGTGTCACATCTGTAACAAATCGTTTGGGAGCTCAATGGTTTTAACTACACATCAAAAGGTTCACAAGCCGAAGAATTATTCGTGCGATATTTGTGGAATGACCTTTACTCAGAGTGGATCTGTCAAGCGACACAAGGGCACAGCTCATCCCTAAATTGGGTCAATTGATAATTATCAAACTAATTAATCCAATACCTTTAAAATTCTGTTAATGTTATAACCGTGTATAAGAATAAAATTTAATACTTCTAACGTTCTAACCTTTTAGACAGCAAAATTTGTACCCAACCCCTGTAATAAAAGCTTGCTGATGTTGACATAAATACTGCAATAAAGTCAGTAAATTCCCCTCAAATAAGTATTAAAAATAATGCTGAATTAACGTATATTTTAATAATGATGAAAGACCTGAAATTAGTTAAATATTTGTTTATACAGTGAACGCTTTTATATCTGGTGAAATAAAGTCACCAAAAATTCTATAAGTATAACCATAACTGTAGTATTTCACGTATATATATCATACTTTCATATGGAAATAAGCAGTAATATTATTTATTTATGATTTATTTATCAATATAATACTATTATGAAAAAACTATGGCCTGGCTTTGACCTTATATTACTGTCCCGGTCGGTGTTAAAAAACTTCCAAAAATAAAAAAAGGCGTAAAAGATTTTCGAGAAGTTACCTTTGATTTTAGATTTCCTTGGGCAAGAGCACAAAGGTGGTAAAAGATTTTCAGCAAGGAATTGAATGGGCGGGAGGAATTCAAAATCAATAATAAAAATAAGAATTGAATTAAGTGTGTGTGTGTGGGCGTATGGGTGTGGGTGGATTGCGTTGGCGTTGGTGTGGTCTGTCCTGGGAAAGTTGTGCAGACTTTCTGTAACTAACATTCCTCACATATTATGATTCTTTTTACGAATAGAGTTATTTTAATCGTTTTAATACTGCTTAACTAACGTTCCTCAATAAATCCTTCAAGTTTCTTATCAATAGTTCCTTCAATTTTGAAAATAAATAATCATCAATAGGTATATAGTCCTGAGAAGCATCTTGCATCTTGGATGTAATCCATACAGTATTACACTCGTCCAGTGGAGGAAAAGAGTCAAATTTGACTTTCTTCTCAGGGTCAAGAATTTAGTACAAACTGTTATTAATAACTTAACTCTTCACCATGTGCGATCCTAAACCGAACTGTGTTTTTGATGCCAGTGCTCCTGCACAACCTGCCACATGTCTGGTGTGCAGTAAGAAAATAAATAATAATAACACTGACAGCTCAAAAGAATGCAGAAATAGCGATCGGGTATCAATTTTGAATGGAATAGCTTCAATCTTTCATGTGTCAAGGAGTATTTACCAAAATATAAATTGCGAGTCTCTTCCTCAGCCAATCATATGTTCAACATGTCAAGATTCGATTGACAGTGTGGCTAAGCTTGATGAAGCTGTGGCTGCGTTAGAACTACAAAAGAATCGGATTGTGAGGACGATTAAGAATGATTTGAGGCGGAGTTTCACAAGGAATCCGGAGATCGAACAGTTGCCCGATGACCAGGTTTCTTTAAATAAGCTTAGAAGAACCTATGGTCAATGTAAGTTTACGCTAGAAATATGGTCATATGATGTGTTAACTTGTGGACCATGAACTCCTGCTGTTTGTATGGCTATAAGATGAAATTATTGATGTTTACAATTTGGATTATATATATCTAATTTATTTGCGTCTCATTTTACAGGTCTGTCAACATGTGAAGTAAATCTGACTGCGTGCAAGTCAACTGTAAATGTCAGTTCGAATGGCACTGCTATTACTCAGGTGTCTAGTCCTACAGAAGCGGATAGAATTGATATAAAGTCTGAGAATGAATCAGATGAAATTGATATCAAGTCTGAGACTGAATCAGATGAAAACCATTTGGAAACTGAGATGAATACTACTAAAATGACTTCTAGTTCACGAACTAATCGGAAATTCGCAAACGAGAAAAAATCTGATACACCCCAACGATCATTCCAATGTGTTCGCTGTGGGCAAAACTTTAAATTGTTAGTTGCTCTACGTTGTCACTTAAAGAAAAATATTGTGTGCTCTGTGGCAACTTTATCACAAGCCGTCCTAAGGAATTCTCGGTCTAAAATTTCCCGAAAGGAAGCTACTACTGGCGTTCGAAAGAGTAGTCGACAATCCAAGCGAAAATTGAAACCGTCTACAAAGACTTTATCTGTTCCAGGACTTCATGAGGAGGAAATGGTTGATAACGTTGAAAGTGATGTTTTACCTGAACGAGCTTTTACTGAGCCTATTAATGACGTAAATTATAATTCACCAAATGAAGCATGTGGGAAGACCCGAGATAAATCGAATGATGATTCAGATTTAGATTATGAACCACTACCTTCATCAAGTACTGGCGAGGTTGCAAGTAGAAACAAGAAGAAAACTAAAACTCTAGTAGCTGCCAAATCGTCTAGAGTACCTGCTCAAGAAAAATGTGACCTCTGTGGGAAGACTGTTTTAGCTTGCCGATTGCAAGACCATTTAAAATTACATAATGGAACACCTAATTTCCCTTGTACTGAGTGTCCAGTTCAATTAAATTCAGTAGAATCGTTGACGAAACACAAGAAGAGGTTTCACAATGCTTCAAAAAGTCTGATATTCCGTTGCAGAAAAAATACATGTCCAAAAGAGTTTAAAACTTACGCAGAGCTATACGAGCATCGGAAGACTGAGCACTACATAATGGGAGAAGCACATTTAGCTAAGTCTGGCAATAATCTCTTCAAATGTAACCTTTGTACTGCTGTCTACGGTATGCGAAAACAGTTGGGCTATCACAAGCGGCTCCACGCTGGTGAAACACGATTTTTTAAATGTAATTTTTGTACTGAAGTTTTTGAAACATCTGCACGTGCTAAAATACACATGCGGAAAAAGCATCAAGACCAGATTAAAGACCAGTATCCATGTGAACTTTGTGGGGACAAGTTTCCAGACTTTGTAAGACTTGAAGCTCATCTTGAACTGCACAATGGAGAGAAAGACTTCCCTTGTAAACATTGTCCAGCTAGGTTTCAAGAAATAAATACTCTAAATTTCCATCTCATCAGTCATGGTCAATTGGAAATGACGTACCGTTGTCGAATCTGTTCAAAGACGTTTCCCTCCTTCAAACACTTAAATGATCACAAAAAAGATGATCACAATCTCCTCATAAATTCTGTTATAAAAGAAAAGAGATTCAAGTGTACAATTTGTGATAAAGATTTCGCTAATAAAGCCAGACTGAAAACTCATATTGATCGGCATAATGGAGACAATGACAACAGTAGTGATAGAAACATGTGTTGTGAAATTTGCGGTAGTCTGTTTCGAACTCGTAATGCTTGGCGGAAGCATCAGCAATGGCATGCCGAAGGTTGCCCGTCCACAACTTATATTTACAGGTGTAACTTCTGCAGTGAGATTTTTAATCACAAATTCATGTATGAATTCCATGTTAAAAAACACGTGGATCCTCAAGGAGTGATTGCTTCTCATATTTCTCTAAGTGCTTCGAATAGAGCAATTTCTTCCTTTGAGTGCAAAGCTTGTAGCAAAATGTTCGGTGTAAATGAAAATAATGAATTCAAATTTAAATGTCAACATCCAAAATGCTCATGTGGAACTGTTTTCACGAATGTACAAACTTTCTTGTTTCATCACCAATCAATCTGTAAGCCTGTGGATTATCCTGCGTATGAGAGTAACGCCAATAATATTCCATGCCAAGATTGTGGAAGAACCTTTGCAGATGACTCTCGCTTAGCCGATCACGTTCGTCGATGTCACCCCACGACGGATAAATTTACTTGTTGGCTATGCGGAAAAATCTTTGGCCTTCGGAGCATCCTCAACAAGCATGTGAAGACTCATTCTCAGGATAGAAATTTTTCTTGTGATCAATGCTCACATAAATCTAAGACGAAAAGTAACCTGCTGTACCACATCACCGCCTGCCACACTAGTGAACGCAAGTATTCCTGTGAGACTTGTGGAAAGTCCTTTAAATTTATTCATGACTTGAAGAAACATGGTAAAACTCATCTAACTAATACTACAGTCTGCACCACTACTGGCGTGAGAAGCAATAATGGGAGAGTTCCTAGAGAAGAAACTGCACAATTTCAATGCCGGTTTTGTTGTAAAACTTTTTCTTCTGAAGAGGATATCCAACTTCACATTGCCATGACTCATGTCACTCTTCAGGATGACAGCTCAAACGATCAATCTCAGGATGGCGTTACTCAGGATGGCGATATGGTTGCTGCTGAAGAGCTCAATCTTGCCGAATTCGATGATGATGATGGCATCACCGTTACTGTTCTGGACTCCGACCAATTTGTTGTTTTTGAATTGGTACAGTCGTAGGTTAATTTAAATAATTAATAAATCTATGACATGATTAATAGTTAATATATGCAATTATGTGATTTGTTGCTGTTTTAGTGATACTTGATATGTTCAAATCTTATTACCGTCTACCGTCGTATAATGGAATTCCAGTAACTGATATTTTATATTTCGTATATATGTTAGTCTTATTAGTTATAGAAGGATAGGTGCTATTTTTGTGTATGTACTATAAATACCTTGGGTGTGAATAATTTCATTTAAAATAAATAATAATTTATGCGTGTGTTCAATCTATTCTACCGAGTACTTGTTCTACGAATTTCAAAGTCCATGAGCGCTGTTATGCATGAATTCTATGCGGCTGAAACATGAAATATGAGTTATGCATTGAAATAAAGTCCCGAATATCTGTAGATTTAACTCAAAACTACTTTTAAGATTTTATTAATTAACTTTGAAAAAGTACATGCAAAACTTGGAAAATTACTGTAATACCATGAATACTGAAAATGTTAACAAAACCAGCATAAGAAAATTATAGATAAGTAATTATACATACGTATCACTGAATCAAATAATATAATCGAAATAATTCATTGATCTTTGAAAAATTAACAGATTATACTGAAGAATATTAAATGTATTTAGTTTTGCAAGTTCTAGTAATTAATAGTTAGTTCATAAATCAGCCTTGCTCTCCTTTCTACTCCAAGAGGACAGGGATGTCCTGAGCCTTCGGTGGTTCCGGAAGAGCCTCCTGGGGCAGCGGAGCCTCAATCTTGAGAACCCCATCTGGGGACAGAGACGACTTGACCTCCTTCATGTTCAGATTGGATGGCAGAGTGAATTTTCTCGTGACTTCCTGGTAGAAGCGAGAGTTGCCATCCTCAGCCTTTTGCTCCTTCTTGGCCTCAATGGTCACCACCCCGTCCTTAACACTCACTTTCAGATTCTCCGGGGCGAAGTTGTTCCCCATGTGGCAGTTCAGCTGATACTTCCTTACGTCTCCATCAGTCACAATCTCCGGCTGAAATCCAAGGGACAAGCAGTTGTTGTTATTGTTGTTGTTGCTGCTAGTAGCGCCCAGATGATCCCGGAGAGTATTGTCCAGCCGACGCTCCAGCTGGCCAAAATGACGGTCAAAGTCTTGAGTAGAC
This sequence comes from Lipothrix lubbocki, assembly GCA_034696945.1. Classification (NCBI taxonomy): domain Eukaryota; kingdom Metazoa; phylum Arthropoda; class Collembola; order Symphypleona; family Sminthuridae; genus Lipothrix; species Lipothrix lubbocki. The sequence continues at coordinate 13,132 of JAQGAK010000617.1, forward strand.
TCCTCCAAGGCAGAGAGCAAGTGCCAGGGTCGGACGTCGAAGAAGCTCCTCATGGGGTGAAATGGTGAGATAATCCAGCGGTCCATGTTTCTCAAGTCTGCAAGAACAAATAAAAAATACTATTTAAAATCTTGTTTTCTAATTTAATTTCTTTAATTGTAATTATTTAACATTCAAAAAAAACAAATATTACACATTGTCGTTCACAACAAACAACATTAATGCCACTGTAATAATTTGACACCAAATATTCTGTTAAAAAAGTAAAAAAAATAAATAAAAAGGTTGTACTAAAAAAATACAAAAAGAACTTACCTTCTTCAATACAAATAATACTCTTCTCCCAAATAATGCAAGATGTTGCTTATTCGTTCTGGTCTGGTGGAATCGTAAATTGAAATTACGACGATATAATGTAGGAAGTTAAATAACTTTTAATATTACAGTTGCTTTTTCAGTGTCTTTACACTTCTAGTCTCCTGAATGCAATGGATGCCGACGTTTGGCTTTCGCCACCTTTTATACCCAAAAGAAAGCCACGATGAACGTTCGAGTAAAAACATGAACGTTCCAAGCTATACGAGTCCCCTCCACCGTACGTTTCAAGTAGTTTCTAGAGAATTCGTCGTGTGTTTACGCTTTCCACAGGTCGAGCCATCTGCACGACCAGCTACGCTCATGGTTATGTGTTTAACATTTCTAATCTATGGAACGGGGCAGAGTGAAATTTCTCGAACTTTCTGGTTTATCCTCACAATAAGTACTTACTACTAGTTTCTACCTTTTTCTGTAGTAAGCGTATTTATGTACATATTTATTATTCTTCTTTCCAAATCCTGTATATGTATTATGTACTGTATGTAACGTTATCCTTCAATTTTCAACATTGAAATTTAGTTATTTCTTAATTATCATTCCCATTCACGTAACCATTTAAAATTCAAATATAATTGATTTAATTGTTTTAATGCAATATGTATGTTTCTGCATGATCCTGTAAGTATATATTTTAGTAATATTTCTTTACGGCTTGGTTTCTGTGTTCTTTAATAATTAAATCGATTATTTTTATGCTGTTTTAGCCACACAGTTAGCATTAGTAATAATTATTAATGTTGGGGATGATATTTATTAGTAAAAGGAATATTTCACTATGTATTGTCATCCCTAAGTTTTAGTTATTGCAATATAAGATTAAATAACAAATAGTATACACAAATGCACAACAACTTTTGACACTGTATTTTATTTTCATTAAATTGCATACGTTTTTTTCATCAACTATATTAGACTGCTCAATATACTAAGTAGTACATATTTTCAATCAATCTTTTATCGTGGTATTTAATATTAGTTTCTATTATACAATACTATAATACTTAATTTTGATTTCTGAGATTGTTTACAATATTACATGTATTTAACTGTTTTTGATTTATAGAAGCTGCTTTTTTCTTGAGATTTATATAGTGTAATGAGCATAGTTATTTTGACGAATTAAGTTGATCAGCTTGACATGTCTCTGGATTTTTTGTGAATTCACCGGTGATAATCTTGGAATATGATTTCATAATATACTATATTACTATCTGTAGTTGACAAATTTAAAATAACGAATGGTACTTAATTAAAAAGTGTACTTTTTGCAGTATTTTTTATTGGCTAACTTTCGAGTAATATGTATGTATTCATTCTTCTAATACTAATGTTTCTAGTATTACGAAATTATTGTTATAAAAACAGTGGCGTCCATTGTCATGCCTAGGATTTCAATGGACAAGCCGTATTTCATGCCGGATAATAATAATATTAGAATAATACTAGCAGATCTATGTATTTATAATTACCTATATCGGCTTTTCAAGAACAGCTCATTCGCTTCGCTTGCCTATGTTTTTGAGTTTTCCATTATCTATTTTTAGGAGCTTTGCATTTTCTCATACTTAGTAACATATTTTGTATTTTGTTATTCATATTCTAAGGCAGTGTCCAATGTCCAATATTTACATTTGCTTCCAGCGATGAAACGCAGAAGGCCTGAATGTCTAATCATTGACGATAGTATGAGGTAGCTTTTTTCAGCAATTTTTCGAATTGATATTCGTATTGAAAGTGAGCGGTGCAAAACCAGTATGTGGACCATTAAGATTATAATAATATATAAGTAGACTATGAACAAGATTACAATAACAATAACATATATATAGCAGCACATGATATACGCTTTAAAAGCACTTGTAATATTTCATCACCAGCATTGTCATATACGCGTGGGCAGGAGTTGAATAACAAAAACTCTATCAAGAGCATGTAATAGGTATGTATTTATATAGATTCTCTTCCGTTCTGTTTTCCATTACCCCGTGTTATTTCCTCTATTCCGAAGTTCCAGTGCTAGCTGGTAACCCCATTCTGGCCGGCGATCACGAGCTTGTACCAAAGACTTGACCTGCAAAAAGCCAACAAATTATTTTCCACATTCTTATTATTGTTATATTTCCCAAAATTCATTTACTCCGTTGTTCACACGTTCTTGAGTTTCAATAAGTATTGATAATAATCTATAAGTATGCTACACATTTGATGGCCAAGTACTTCCTCACCATCCATCAGGACCCATGCATGTGCTTCTGAGATTGAAGAATAAAACTTGGCGGGTGTGAGGAATTGAAGCATATAGTATAATAAAGATGCGGAAATCAAGTGAGTAATGCACAGTAGTTGACAAATAAAGTAACCATGCAATTACCTCATTGGAGTTAACGATCAAAGCATTCTTTTGAGTCAGCTTCTGCTTCATTTTGTCAATATCTTCGAAGGAAGTACCACGGGAAGCATCATTTATTAACGCAACTCGGTATCCGTATTCACAGGCATGGAGGGCCGTAAAGCCTTGAACAAAGGAACGAGTTCAGACCCCCTCAAAAGTATCCCACTGGTCATCTCAATACTATACAGTATACAAATAAACCAATGGAGATCCGCTACTTACCTACACAAATATCATAGGCTACACCACAAACATAGCAATCGGTGACCCCTGCACTCTCCAGCTCATTGTGAAGGTCTGTCTCAGACAGTTTTGAATTGTCCCAAAAGGCCGAATAGGAATCAATATCTGGATTAGTTCCTTTGTAAATGAATTTGCTACCTTCCACCACCTAAAAAGACATGTATATATGCATACAATCCAGTAAAAAATACAATGAAATGGGAAAAATATTCATTTCGCTATATTATATAATGTACAGTCAGCCAGACCGACGAATAATAAAGCAATGCAGAAATTTGCAAATTGCAATGAACATACTTCCAGATTTTCATGTAGTTTGGAACCCCAAGAGTTTTGAACGCAATGTCGAGGCCAAAGTCGTTGTTCAAATGGAGGTGAGCCTTCAAACACGACCGTATCGTAAACTTGCACTTTCTCTGGGTTCTGATTCTGTAAACATATATGTACATATATACATATTTGATAATCAAACAGAGAGAAAATGGGATTGAATGATTATTATTTCACGAGGTTGTTATTGTTACCTTCTTCTCAATCATTATCATTATTATATGGTGTGGAAATTATTTTGCAAACAATGCCACACACCAATAATGATAAACTATTTTCCATCATGTATATAATGAGAATGCCTCCAGAACATAATTCCAATTCATTTTTTCAATACCAGACAGAATGAAAAGGAAATGAAAAGAAGGAGTCGATGAGGAAAGTTCCCCCTTATTCTTTTCTTATATAAGTACATGTCCTACTCCATTATTTTTGTAGTAATGCAATGCTATGTATTTGTTCATAGTAATGATAAAAACATATATAAGTATACTATACTATAATATATATATAATATAGTGTAGTAGCAGGGAGTCTATCGATTCCAAATTTACCTCACTTGATTCATGGAGTTTCCTAAGTGCTACATTGTCTGCGAAGGAAACATGATTTTCCGGATGCCAATCCAATGAGTAAAGGACACAATCAAACCCTGCAGTGGCTTGGAGCAGATTGATCGGTTCAACCACCTGAAAAAGCAATAAGGATAATAATCCCATAGGTGAAGGATAAATCCAACACACGCGGCATGTACTAATCATCTATACACTATACTACTACTTAAATACTTATAACTACATAGTTATGATGTATATATGCACCACAATAGTCATCAGTGATGTATACGTGTACAACTAAAAATAATCTAGTGTACATACATCTGATAAAGTTATATCACTCTTTAATATTTTAATTACTATTTATCACCACAGTAGCAGCCGTGTTACACATTAACTTTAATGTTATCAACAACACTTGCAAAGTTTAGCAACGGCAGCAGTAATACTTTTATCCCGCAACTTCATATGTAACCTAATACATCCTATTGTAAAACAATGTAATATTTATTATCATGACTCTACCTCTTCGGCATTCTGTTTAGCCGGACAGTTGCTCATGGACAGTGTTCCAGTAATGAAATCATTTTGGACATCGACGACGATAAGGGCCGTTACTGGACGGATAATCTGAAATATTATGAATGAAAAAGGTGCATGTAGAGGTAAATAAAGATAAAATTTGTCAATCGGCTTTGACCTATACTATACATTATAGTTTATTTACTTAAAGAGTTGTGCAGTAGTGACTATTTATATACCTGCATACTAGCAAATTTAAATTATTTTTATTATGTCCTATTGAGCCTCATCAAATCACCCGTAAAAACGAGTGTTCTCATGTACATACAGTATTCGTGCTATAAAAGCTTTTGCAAATACATATGCACTCGCGATACTCCAAGACTGTATACATGTATTAACACTCAAGAAATGCCTTTGTTCCTATTATGTAGTGCAGTACTAAACATTCATCACGGTAGTAAAAACTTGATGGAGTAAAGGGTGAATTATACTTCTCATTTTGAAACTATGGGTGAGTAAAAGTTATTTTGAGCAAATATAAAATGTCACGGTCTCAATCAATTTGCCGTGCCAGGAACGACAGGGATTTTTATTAGTCGTCTACATACAACACATAAAGTCTAAGGTCCGGGATGAAACTTGAAAGTTTGCATGTATAATAAAACCGTTGAAACAAAATAGACATCCGGTGTATGGCCCTATTATGATGGGGGATAGACTACCAGAGGATAGAAATAATGATTAAAAGGTGATTTTTTCCAGCGGGTTTCACATATGCATGTATGTATGTACATATATCTACATATCAGGTGAGCATGCATGGAAGTCTGCGTATCTATATGGAAACAAAGCCTTGGTACATAAAAAACCTTGAACCAACAACACTTTTCATCGTGACTAACACCAGTAAGCTCCATAACGTTATTACTGGAGTGTATATACAAAGTAACTAACCAAAATACTAATCATGCTCTCTTACTCTCAGATGTCTACGGAGAACTTCAAGTGACCTGGGTGACAAAACTCTTTACTTATAGGTATACTATATATGTACATGGGGCTGTCTGTCAAGCTTGTTCAAAGGGCGGCAGGAGAATTCCATAAAACCGAAGTGAACCCTCTTTTGATACTTTGGAATTTAAGTATAAGGTGAGGAGGTCCATTAATTCGCTTATGTCACTGTAGTGTGTCAAAGCAGTAAAGGTGAAAGGTGCATAAATGAATAATCCCGATAGCGTCCTTACCGTTCTGATCCACTTTTTCCAGCAGAGTTCGAACTCATTCAAATCTATTAAGCCATCCTGGAATTTACAAATCCAACGAAGACATTTGTAGTAATACCATTAAAACATGTTTGTTAGTGAAAGTGCTTAAGCAAATGTAAACACTAATAATAAAGTAATGTAACCTTTTTAATGCAAATATTAATACTATATTGTAAATAGTTGAGTTTAAGGAACTTACGCCATTCGAGTCAAAAACATCAAACATTTCTTGAAGATTTTTTTCATCAATACTGTAAGGCTTGTCTGTGTCATCACGAAATAAGGCTTCACAGAGAACTCGAAACTCGGAAAGGTTAAGGGATCCATCGCTAAATAGATACAGAATATATATTAAAACTTCGGAATTATTGTGCTGCTTTTGCATCTCATGTACAAAAAATATTATTAAAACTCAAAGTTGTTTTGGAAACAACGAACTCAGCAAATTACGGCCACAAGTAATACTATTTACAATATGTAAGTACATACCAAGTAATTACTCATTCCTGACGTACGCATAAAACATTAATAATTAGAATATGCACGTGTCTTTTAAGACTCAGACTTTTTAACTCAGGCTCATTGTTATGGGAGAAATTCATCCATTTAATACTGTATGGATGTATTTATATACATTCAAAGTATACAACAGTCCCTGACGAAATAGCTATATGAGTGAACACTATAGCACTGTTCAAAATCTCGGACATGAGAACAATTTACACGTGAAAAAATGTATTGAAGTAAACATTTGTTTTTCATATAAGTATACAATAATACAGTCAACACTTTTGGGGAAAAAATGACCTTCCTCAGGAAGCACCTTGCAAGGCGCCTTGCATGTTGGAATGCATGTGAATCTAGATGATCTAATCTATGCAGTAAATAATATGCAATTGTTTATGCCTGTCAACTTCAAGTCAAGATCAAGGTGAAACGATATACTTATAGGAATTGTACAAACAAAGCTAAATAATTGCTAGTCTTTGTAAGCAGTATTTCGTGTTATTTTCCATTGTTTGAGTCCTGCATACATACTTGAAACCACATATACCTACCTATGTAGATACGAGATGAGAACATGCAAATAATATATAATGTTAGCATACGGAAAAGGTACGAAAAGGAAAGTTGGCGTGTATTGGTAACAAAATCTCGTTTTTCTTTATAAAAGTCCGAGTTATCTTATCGTAAAGTAACAACGATACATTGAAAATAGTTCCAAAGAATTCAATTTGAAAAGTTAAATGGGTACGATGTACATGTATTTTAGCACGTTGCATTTTAGTATAAATTTAACGATATGATAAGCTGCCAAATGTTTAACCAAGGTGATAATAACATCTGTATTGGTTTGGTACATAACTACAGTATACGTATGTATGTATATTGCATAATGTGGGGAAAATAAGTAAATTCTTGTGGTAAAATTTCAAAGTAAAAACATACCGATCATAGTCAAATGCTCCAAAGCAGCCTTCCATGGATGACAAGGAGTCCTTGAAGAAACTACCGTTGACAGAATTCGCCTGCTTTCCTGCTAGGCCAGGAGCAACTTGCGGTTGAGCCATCTTCCACGAAACCTGGATGAACACTGACTTTTCTGCGGCAGATGCACTGGGTACCACAGGCGGCGAGTAGATGAGTGTATGTATGTATATGCTAGGCAAAGATTCCTCGTTTTAAGATTTTTTTACACACGAAAGGAAAGAGAAAATAGCCACCACATTGGTATTATGTTCCATGCGCAAAGTAAATTTCAAGGTTCAAACTGGCTCAGAAGTCTTAATGCACTTACAATACTAGGTTGTTAAAAGTTTGTCTGATTATTTCAGAACTACTGCTGCTAATTCTTAATGGGTTTTTTGGCAATTATTGCTATCCTAAAGTTTGTAATGTCGCACACGTTTTTGTTTAAATTTGTTGGTAGTGAGGGGTACGTAAATACATATAGAATGCGATGTTTGGATTTGATGAAAGTACGACAGGGAAAGAGTCCTCAACATACTAATCAACATAAATAATACGTCTATAGAGTTTGACGACAAATCTATATTGAGTGAGCATTAGAGCGTGTCATGAAATTGGGCGTTGTTATCAAATTTTCGTCTTTTATTATTTCAAGGTCGCTTTAATTGTTTAATGATGGGAAATGAATTCACTGAATTTTGGGGGTTCGTTGTATATTATTCTACACCTGGACTTTCCATTTGTTGGCGATGTGATGGCATGATAACATTTTCGATTAGGTATGGATGATACATATACTACACATTAATACTATGTTCCTTCGGATTGGTATTTACATAAGTAGATAGCATGTGTGGTGGTTGTGAAATTTTTTACAGAAGTTGTATTTACTGATTTATCACTTAACATGATGGTCACTGTTGTCCAAATTCATGCTTAACAGACACTTCCCTGATAAAGTATTAGCCTGATATGAACAATAAGGATTAGCAGGAAATCCAGACAGAGTTATACTAGACGGATTATCAATGCATCACCGAGCAGTGTACATATAATATAAAGTAATTATTATTAGAGCTTGTAGTTTATAAAGTACAAAATACGATTTACATTAGCACAACACATATGTCGATTTTAAATACGAGCTAATTTCGAAAATTGAAACATCACCATAGTAGTTGCTGTTGATACCACAAATTTCACATCTAATTTGATTATTGAACATCAAATTGAGCAGCAAAACTAAACATTAATTTGGGCAGCAAAAGAGTCATACTCAATGTTGCAAATTAGTTTCTACAACCATTGTCTTCAGCCCATCAATGAATTTATCAACATTGGCACATTACTATAACACATTATTATATGTACAACATGAGTATAAAAAGTCAATAGCAATAGCCTAACAACTACTTCATCACAAACAATTAATTTAATTACATTACTCAGCTTCTCGACACATTTATCACTCAATTCAGTGACATTGTTTCCAAGTTACCACCCACATTTTGACAATTATTAGAACGAAACAACATTTTCAAATGTGCTCAAATGCTGGAAAAGGTATGGATGCAAAGATACCCTGCCTAAAACAGGAAGTCTTCCTACATTATTCGGCTTTTAAACAAAGGATTAAAGAATTAGAAGCAACAATAGGATTAGAACCTCATCAGGACCCAAAGCCATTGATTTACATAATTTTTTCAGGAAGTTACGCTTCGGGGTTGACAGGGAAGAGCTGGTAAATACAAAATTACCCCCCACCATATCTCCATTAATAAGTAAAAATAGAGCAATCTAAAGATAATTAATTTTTGTAGACGAATAACTACCTACTCCTTTGCACAACATGTAATAACACAATTAGATAAAAATTAAAAATAACAGCAATAAAACATATACATAGGTGCGGCCTGTGTAACGCAGTCTTCGACTTCGTCAACCAGGAGATTGTTTGGAGCTACAAAAAAACCGGTTATCTCCTTTGGGCGAGAGTTGGTGACCAGGACGAATGGGCTGATCCGGACAATCCATTTAAGAAGGATCCTCAGATTAGAATCAAATCCGTGCCTGCTGCAATGATTTGGGGCACTGAGAAAAAACTCCAAGGGTTTTCAATGGCTAGAGGTCCTTTAATTAAGGAACTTTTTGGCTTAGAGAATGAAAATAAATAAAATGATTAATAATCATCCATGACCCCGTGCTATATTACTCGTCATTAATAACCAATGCACCCTGGAGTAAGGTTAAAATAAATAATTTAAAAAAAATTACATAGATTGTTTACACGAACCTTTGGGTTTATTATTTTTTATAAATCATTTAATTCTTATGCTGTGCGTGGATGATCGATGGATCTTCTTAGGAAATAGTTGGGTGGAAACTCATGCTGAACAGTTTGAATGAATTTAATAAACAAATATTTAATTAAAATTATTCACAGAATTAATTTAATTTTTACTAATTTACCATGTGCTATCTGTAATAATTATTAGAATTAATTAGTAATAATAATTAGAATTATTCTAATTATTATTACTTTTAAAATTGCAAATACAAAATTGGAATATTACTACACAGTCTCTGAATTAGCGTTTATTGCCATCTGTCGTGCGTATTCCTTGACTTTAAGAGCAGAGTTATAGATTAGCGGGAATTTCTAAAATTAAAAATTTAGATCAAAGGTTGGGTGTAGGGTTCTGGGTTCTTCATTCGGCACAAAATAGTTTTATAAAAGGGCGTTTAGAAACTGGTAAATTTAAAAAAAACTATAAACATTTATTTTAATTGTTATTTTTATGAATTTTGTGTAATAAAAATTCTATTTTTTCCAGAATCCAACATGAGTCACAGGTTTAGCAACGCAGCTGGGAGATTGGTGAAGGGTGCTCAGAGCATTGGCCAGGTATGTTTGAGGTCATTTCTTTCTTGTAATTAATATTGGAAAATTAATATATTTTATACAATTTTAATTGTTATTTATTTGCTGTACATAATTGATGGGCTTTGTTAATGAAGGCTTGATTATTAAATATTGAGATTTTGATTACTACTGACTGATAGCTTGCCTTGATTTGTGGTTGATAGTTGCTGTTTAGAATTTGTGGAAATACATTTGTTTGTATTTTATGATTGTTCACAGGGATTAAGCCCAGCCAAGGAGTCTGCTGGAGAAATAGTGTATGGACCCGGTTTCAAAGTCGCCACAGTCAACACCAGATTAGTCTCTGGAGGAAGTTCTGGAGGTATCGATGCAGCATTGTTAGGCAAATATCGCAAATTTCAGGTAATTAATTAAATTGTATTGTCTCTTGTGCTAATACAAGGTGAAATATTTTATAAGGGTTTTATGATATAATTATGTTTGTATAGACAATTCTTTAAATAATCGCTTGCATTTTTTACAGGCACCCAATCACTTGCCAGTGCACATCAAGGGCGGAGCTTTTGACAGGGCATTGCTCGGATTAACAACGGTTTTAGTTGGTGCTGGTTTGGTGCAAGTTGTCCATTTTATCTACACTACCGCTAACCCAAAAAGAGAATAGTTCGATGTATTTATGGTTGAAGTAATCGGAAATGATTTAAATCTGTAGTTGTGCAAGTAAATGTAAGTACCTTAACAAACATGGAGGAATCTGTTGATTCTGCTTGTCTGTGTAGTCATAAACGGTCATAAGTAACTTTGCATGTTATTAGTTGATCGGATATCCATGGATCAAATAAAATATGCAAAGTAATTCTATTCCAGTGATGGATTGTTCATTTTGTGTTGTCGATTTCATTATTGATCAGAATTGGTATATGCTTTTTCTTTATACCAAAACACTACATTGTTTTTAGCTTGTTCACACTTGATTTAATCAAATTCTATTTTTTTGAATTACAAGCCCATATCTTGTCTTTTTTAGCGAATGGAATTCAAATAAGTTGGTTGAAATGAATTTATTGGATTTACGATGAAGCTGGAAAAGATGATTATTTGTACTTGTGCTGAAGATGCAGGGATACAAACCTGGGAACAATACGATTAGTATCGCCCTGTAGTGATAAGTGTGATAGCTATTGCGGAAGTAATTACAGTATGCTTCACTGATCAATATTAATTTAAAACACATTAGTATCTTCCAGTAGAAGTAACCTAAGAGTACTATCAACATTGCATGTTCCCAAAGTGTTTCGCAGGCTCACTACTATCTAAGGCTGCTTTTATGCTTCCAGCAGCAGAGAAATACAGATGTATGGAATCAACATTTAATATTGTTGAGAATGAAATTCCAAGATGGGAAGAATCATGAAAGGGTACATGTACTCAAGTATTATAGGACGTAATAGTCTGCAATAATAAAAGGAGACAAAATCTACCATACTATGGGAGAATTGTGTAGTAGGACCAGGAACGAGAGAAGCTTTTGAATGCATTAAACTATTCTATGGGAATGCACAGATGCGAGACAAAAGCTTGCGAAAGGAATTGGGAATAAAAGGAGGGAAAAAGAACCACGAAAAAGCAATATCAAATACAAAGGATCGGACTCGGGTACTTATACAATTTCACTGAAATAGAAAATTTCCGCTTGGTTGGCTATCAAAAAGTATACAATTGGATGGAAGAAACCCCATTTCCAGGGCTTTTAGTAATTGTTCAAGCTGCTCTTGCAACTGCACATCATTTCCCATTTTCTATCTTTTAAAACTACAAATTGCTCCTTTTACAACTGTGTTAATGACCAGTCAGGGGAAAATTCATCATCTGCATCACCCACAGTCCAGTGTGTGAACAACGTGTACATCATCCAGTAAGTCATCCAGCAGCGTCTACACTTGTACAAGGAGTATGTTTACCAAAGAGACATCACTTAACATTTAACATTAGAATCAAATAGGGGAATGCAGCTCCCTTAAATGTTGGTTGGGAAAGTATCTTTCAGGAGCTTTCAATAGCTTATTCTTCACCTCGATGACCGTTAAGAACTTTGTCACATCCTTTGTTGAATCCTCTTATTTCGAAAACTACAAGTATCTATCTATTTACTTGCGTCTGCTGAAAAACTTGAGGAAACTCTGGGCAACATCTATTTTGCTACTTGCTACAAGTTGTTAACATAGGCAAATGCTATACTAAGCTCCATAAATATCAACCCCTTATATAAAACTACATACATACATACAAATATAAGATACGAAGAGATTATGAATCAAGATTTCCACATATACTAGCCTGTATACACATACAAATGTTTATTAAAGGCACAACAACATGCTCAGGGACTCAGGGGTTCGTATTCAGAAGTTCAACAACGTCAATCAAGAAATTCTGGCTGACAGAAAAACTTTTAAATTTCTAAAGAACTGTTGTAAAGTTATAATTTATGTAGGAGTTGCAGGAGATGTAATCACGCAGATTCATTTCCGTTTGTATCCAAACTCCAGTGAGGTAAATTAGGCTGTAAATTTTTAAGGTACGTAATGCGAGTGCAAGTTCAACTTTATTCCTGCTACTAAACGTTTCTTAAAATACCATCAAATAACTATTTTTGCACATGCATGTAATATTACTTCAATAATTCCGATGCGTCCATTAGTAAATATCCCTCACGCGATAGAGTGTAATATAATTTAAGTGTCATTTAAAAGCTCACATTTGCTCACATTTCGACACATGTGACACTACAAAATGACGGCTGTGCTGTACACAGCTTAAAAATAACTACACTACAAATATTAAATTTGGATAGAAAATCCTTGACATGTAGAATATTTGGCTAGACCAACTTTTTTACCAACGCATAGACATGCCTCTGGTATTATTATGAACATCGAGATTTGGCCTCCAGGGAGGGTTATAGAAAATACTGAAGAGCCATGACTATCTACATGCATATAAGCATGATAATAGAGCATTTCAATCCGAAAAAATAAATTGGTGACAATTTCGTGCTCATTCCAGTGAAATGAAGGATCTTGGAGGAAATACTGGCGTGCTGGGGAAAACTGATATTATGATCTGGAAAAGTAAATGCAAATGTTATTGAAAGCACTCAAATATCCTTCTTCATGTATACATATTTCTATCAGAAAATAACATCTCTTGCCACTGATAAGATAGATTGCCCAAGCCATTGGAAATATACGACATTATCCCTCGCGAGTGAGCCAAGGCATTCGCACCGAATGTTCTTCGACCTTAGTACCCAAGCATATTTCACGGAAAAATAAACCAGTGCCGTCTAGAAAAAAATCTTGTGGAATTTACAACATACAGTGTTTTTTTATAAGTACAGCGCCTATATTATACAAGAAGCCAATGTTAGAAGAGAAATTTAATTTTCACACAAATTAAGTTCTGTCTTACTTTCCAACAACAAAGAGAAAGAATGGAATTGAATTCCATTTCTTTCCCCAGGATGTGTGCATTTCCTTCTTTCCCTGTTGTTTTGTACTCTACATAGAATTTATTAAATGGGTTTGTTGGAGGAATTCGACTCCAAGTAATTTTTTCATTTCTTAAAGTCTCTTCTCCAGTCTTAAAGTACTACTCGGTCCCAGCTAATATGACAGGGGTGACATTTGTCAAGCAGGGAAAGTCCTGTCCATTAGCATAACTCGATTCATCTCACTGCCAGGAAGCAGTCAGTGCGATGATAATTTGCTTTTATTAGAAAAGTGTTCCATTGATTTACGGAAGAGCTAGCCTATAAACTACAGCGGTACATTCAGTCTTCATACATTATATAAATATGCACACTTGGACTGCTCGGAACAATCTACCAGAAAACTAATAAAAATCTATAAAAAAAACCAAACAAATTGATACTATCTGGAAATTGTGGAACGATGGATTTTAACTCTAACATATGTTATATAACTGAAAAATTTATTGTTATTTTATAGCTTCGGTCCTGAAATTGAAGTTAATGAACTTAAGAAGATGTCTATATATTTTTCTTGGAGCTCATGGTCAAGAAAATTTTCACTTGATCTTAGAAACCAAATAAATTACAATAGACAACCGCGATATAACATATTTTGACGCTACTAACCAACTTTGGTGTGTTTTCAAGTACACGTACAGATAATACACCGCAACAACATAAACTTGAGCGAAAGCTTGATTGTGACAGGACGGGCTTAATGTTAAATTCGAGAGCAAGCGATCTCAATGAGTGGATACAGCGACAAGAGAATGAAACTTGTTGGTGTTTTCCTTTCGAGTTTAGTGCTTCCGAAGTGTACACTCAGTCAGTTAAGAAGTCTTTTACTATACAAAATACAATACTATGTATGTGCTTGTAAGGAGGAAGAAGAGTGCAGGAAGGAAAGAAAAGAGCAAGGCTTAATGGAAGCAAACAGTCTTGACATCACTCTGAAAAAGAAAAGTTATCTAGAGGAAATCTTGTTCTCCCTTTCTCTGACTTCGTCATCTACAAGACCGTTTTCGATGTAAGCATACTCTATAGGCATCCACAGCCCCTGAAAGACATAATTTTCATGAATACTGCATTTTGCTCCGGTGCTTCGGCATCCCTGTATAGTGTCCTAACCAAAATCATCTTTGAAATGACATAACAAAAGTGGACCAGGCACTTGCATTAGGTTTTCCTCCGTCATAAATCGTTTAGAATCCATTTGAAATTTCAAGTCATGTAGAAAAATTGTCAACCGTTCCTCAATATTGACCAGGAAAGTGCACAGCAATGTAAACTGTAAGGAAGTGTGTGCGAATTTGATATTATTTTCTGAACTATTCTCTCCATGCAGAAGTACCCCACCATAACTGTCTAACCTGACTTAGACATGTAATACTTGACATTTTCAATTGATATATGTATGTACTGGGGAATGTATGTCGTGCCAGTAAATACACAAACTGCATATAGTCAAGTATAATATAATAAAATTGAGCATATAACTAGGGTATACATACGTACACGCGAATTTCACGCGGACAACAAGTCCTCACGGGTTCCAACAAATAAAAGCAATATTGCACGGATTCGAACTTGAGCAGAGTCCCGAGAATTCGACAGCAGTTGAAACAACCAACCATTGGTATTTTCGCTTGACGCAGCACTACACATGCAACTCTTTCCTTCCAATAAGTCGTTAACATGTCGTCCGACAGAGACATGACAGACAGATTTAAATAAATGATGACATAATTCCAACAGAAATGTTAACAGATTGTCTCTTTGCTTACACTTATATCAACTTATACCTATGTATGTATATGTATCTCTAATAAATGCAATTGCAATTTAATGTCGACAGTTGACACTTCTAAACTACACACAAGGTCGGAGAATAGTGGAACACAGTCAGATTTTTTAGTCCCAGCATCCCCTGTGGGGTTGCGTAAAGCCAGCCAATAAAGTTTTACTGCCGACGATAATACAGACATGGACAGCAGAAATACATGGTTTAGGAAACTGAAGAATAGTGCACATGCTACCAAACGGATAATCTGGAATAATATATTTTCTGCCCATAGGTACAAATGCACAATTCCTCTCCTTAATCACTACGCGTCAAGCAAGTTTGGTCAGAAGGTGCAAAAAAGAAGCGAACACGACAAGAACGTCCGGTCTGCCACGCTTCAATTATTAAGATCCCTTTGTGGGAGGGTAAAAAAGTGAAAAAATAGAACCGATACAACGACACAGTGTATATGTACACCATTAACAGTACTTACATATAGTTGAGATTCAAACTGATACACGAGTATATAGGAACTTATTCCATTTACGGTGAAAGTATCATAGTCAAACCTAGAGTTGGGTAAACGAAGAAGTTAACATCCTCAAGCCTAATCTGTTATACAGATACTATATCTGCTATACTGTTAACTATAACTACATTCTTGTTTTACCATGTATATAAATATATAAATACTAAAAGGCATACAAGCATTCAAAAAACCACAACTACTACTGACTGGCAAATACCAAGAAACATTACATCTCGCAACTTCCATTAGTACACACATGATGTGTATATTTACGTAACAGAAGTCAGTTTCGGTGAGCCAATATGTGCCATTTTCCTGAATCCTGACCAAGATGAATGGACGCATAAAATTGACAAGCCACACAGAGAGAGACCATAATTTGGTGGATTCCTTACCTCCACATGCCTGTATATACATTCCTGAGACACATACTGAGACATACAGCGTCCAGCGAGAATCTATTCGAAGACCTTGTCCTTTCATGGTATAAATAGATGAGCTAAACTGACTTGATATTGATTTAGTCTTCAGTACTCTGACTCTTGGTATATGATTATTAGATTGCTTAGATACTTCTACGTTACACATTAGATACTGCAAGTACAGATCGAACATTCCGAAACATAAAGCTAAGAATTGCAAAGCTAAGAAGACGTTGCAGAATCTTTTAAAGCAAAAGATTTTTGTGGAGCAAATGTAGAAAGCTTTGCAAAACCAGCACAAGAGTTGTGGAGTTAATGTGGAACACGTAAGAGATTTGAAGATTTGTGAAGGCAGTATATAAAAACGTCGCAGAAGCAAAAACAGATTACTAAAGCTAAAGTTGAAGCGCTGTATAAAGACAAAACTAAATTCTGAATTGCCGTGATTGCTCTTCTGGAACAAGTCTTTTATACATAGGATCGCTTCTATTTTGCCAAAACCAAAAGAAGTGATCAAGGTGACAAAGTGGGAGTGAATCAAAGTGAACATATTTTTTTAGTGAAAGTAGTACTTTATAGAGGACACACCATAAAGGATTTAATCATAATCGTAAAAACGTCGAGTAGGCAATGTTCAAGATCGTTTTCGTCCTCATCATAATATAATATTTCCAGTCGATCAGACTGCTAAGTACTGTAAAAGTGAATGCACAAAAAGGGAGGAAGCCGGGTCGGGTACAGGAAAAGACCATGCGAGTTGTTGTGTATACTACCACTAACTTCGTGGGGTAGCTTAAAGCGCGTGTCAGTGAATCCTGTCAGGAATATATAGCAGATACTGGGTGAGATTCGGTTGCAGAACGCTTTTAGACCCACGTTGGTTCATCCTTCTCTTTCCTGTTGATACCTAACGAACATAGGAACGGCCACGAGTCTCCAACTTACTAATAACCCAAGACAGTCAGTTGATGTAATAACAGTACCATTACGACTCATTACAGTATACAACTATACACTATTGCTGTACATTGTGGTGTCGTTGAAAGCTAAGCTACTAATTAAACGGAACATCTCTTCTATACAAAATATATCTTCTTCTTACAAGTTCACTTGATCTGGACTGGACACACTTAAGTCACCATTTAATTCAGTCCGCCTTCAATGTTTCTGCTTCCCACGCCACTGCTACAGTCCACAAAAATTTAGTTCTTCTCTTTCAATTACACCAACAGAATTCCAGCAGGCAAAGAGAAAAAAGGGAGTTTGACTCCAGTCACGACGAAGAAAACTTCGGGTTAACAGATTCACATTGCAATCAAACCGTTTTAATCTCGCAAGTACAAATACTGAGTCTCTCCTTTTGTGTTACAAATTGCACACAGAAAACATTTCATTCGTCAGGGAGCAAAAACAGACACTACTGACTGTGTGCATAGATAGTGAAATACTAAGACTGTTCATAAAGTAAAGTGGACACGTACGTTTATATAGTAAATTCTTGATTGCGAACTATTTAAATAATAAAAAACCGTCTCCCATCTACTAGGTTTTGTCCTATACAAATGAAATCAACATAATCGCACACACAATTAAGGAAGGAAATTTCTTTTTTCGGTACATTCCAACAAGCATTATAGCGGGTAAGTCATACGTATTTCAGTTTTATCACCAGTTCCTAATTATAGATACAACTTTTTATCAGTATATTCATACGTATATAATACAAAATAAGTCTTTCATCTACGCTTGAACGGGCTTACACACTAAATAATGCATATATATGTATGTACCATATTAAATATAATCCTATGTTCTATAATGTGCACTTACTATATATTATAATTATTAAAGTGTGTAGAACATATGCTGGTAAATACGGAAGTGACAACATCAAGATGTTTTTTAGTAATTTCAGTACAACATCAGCAGAATTTCACTCAGCGCTGTTTAATTCTAAAATCGTATTCGAGAACATAAACACCACAGTTAGGTTTAAGAGTCATTTCTATATATTTTGTTGCTTCCGAGGATAGTAGATATTATCGTATATCAACCCTAGGCTTAGCATTTCCGAGAAAGTCGGAATTATTTTCCATACATTTAGCATTAATTTGATTTGGTACGAATAACAGTCAGGAGTTACTTAGCACTTGAGCCATCAAGTTTGGACGAGAACGTGTAGTAGTAATATCAAGTGTAGATGAGGAAGTGTAGTAATATGTAAAATAATAAGTGAAGATTCCAAGTCAAAAATGAAGTCCTTGTTTGTCCTCCCTGGAAGTTGAAGACGTACTTCCTACATATATTCCTATATATTTACATGCATACTAATGCGGGTAATACTATAACTTATGTAATATTATACATACCAATGTTAATACTTATACCCAGAGTAACCTCTCACCACTTAACATATATACGTTCTTGTTCTGAAAAAATCATTTGACTCTCATGTTATATGCTAAGTACCTTGACAAGCAGGAACTCAAGTAGGAAAACTACTTTTGTAAACCCTGTCAAGGGCTATTCACATTCTTTTTGTCAAGCTGTAAGTTTTAGATAAATACAATATACCTAGTATAAGACTTTTGAGGTAGCACCTATTGCAACGGTATTTTCTTTACAATTTGAAATAAAGTAGATCTACTATATTCGATAGAGAAAAATACACAAATACTACATACACAACAATTGTATCACGGGAGCTCCTATATAAATTACTATCTATAAAAGTACAATGCGAACAACACCACGGCAATTCAACGAACATTTGCAAACAGTACATACATAAGTATTACAGCATTAGAAGGAAATTCTTGAAACCTACAGCCTCAACCGCAATAGACTTTGAAAGTTTAAAATTTAATCATGGCACCACCGCGGTTCTGTCTTAGGAGTATTTTTGTGGGGTGAAAATAGCCTCGTACGTTTATTGCTACTAGTACCTTACAACTCATCACTGGTGAAAATAAGTTTTTCTCAGCTCACACTGATTCTCAAGTTTTTTGGCATGTATGATGTTTTATTCCTACCTAAAAGGTTACATTGTTTTAAAACATGTATGTATCTGATGTTAAGAATGATAGCGTTAAGGGCAAATTTTCAATTGTAGTCTATCACATCAAACCAACTTTATAACATTACTCTATATATCACTACATAAATAACATATAAATCCAACTGCTGCATACAAAAACACATAGAGAATGTATATGTTAGGGTTGTAAATATACAGCGTATTGCGATACAATATATAAAACAATATACATATACATACATTTTTACTCAACGAAGAGAAACATGTGTAGCAGCTTTCTCTTTACCAAGCAGTGTATTACAAAACAGAGCTAGATTGCAAGACACATGAAGGCAGTAACAAAAGTGTTAGACTGGAAGAGAAAGAGTTACTTTGCAGACATCTCGCCCGTTCCGCTTCACGCGACTAAGGCAAAAGCTACGGAGTTACGGAGGGTTTAAGTTGTGGAGAAACTTTCGCCGATGAAAAAGTTAAAATGACTGTTTAACGGAACTAATTCACACTTGTTACCTTTTCTTGCCTCTCTAATTAGTGGTATTTAAACACTCCTTAGTTGTATTTTTACTTCATACAAAGCAGTGAACAGCCTGTTCTTCACTGTCTGGAGCTCCTTTGTAGTTAAATACCTACACATTTCTTAGTATGTTATTAGTTGTATGCTACTTATGGTGTTGGTAGTTGTTGCCCGGGTTCTCACGGAAGTGTTGGGAGAAATACGTTAGTGAGCGCTCAAACGTGTTTGCTCTTTCTCTTCAAAGTTCTTTTGTTTTAGATACTCTTTGACGGAGTCGTCCATCAGATTATTTCCGGCTTCTGCTTTCCTGCTGAAATTCTATTAGGCTTCCATAGTTTGGCTTTGTTTGATACATGACTATTGTTATTTAGTAAATAATGATTAAGCCTCACAATGTACCCCCGTCTGTATTCCTCTCGATACTTTATCTATAATCCATATATGTTTCCTTTAAATTTATAGGAAATTAGTCCACTATCTAAATATCACTGTGTGTCGGTTCAAATTACGACTAAAGAGTTATATATGTCATGAGCTGCACCGGAAAAATTAAATTCGATAGCAAATTCAAACACTTGTATAGATTTTATGTGGAGAGTAGTTCATATAACAATTCATTATCATTCTTCAGCTTGGAACGTCTATGTATACACATGTACATATATATTATACTGAGTCAGGGATAATGATTTTATATCCAGAAGAGTTTTCAGGCACAAACTTACTTTCCTAGTATCCATTCAAATTTATACAATCCGTAATTAAAAGCTGGTTATACGATACATGCTTAAGTTTGACTAG
This sequence comes from Lipothrix lubbocki, assembly GCA_034696945.1. Taxonomy (NCBI): domain Eukaryota; kingdom Metazoa; phylum Arthropoda; class Collembola; order Symphypleona; family Sminthuridae; genus Lipothrix; species Lipothrix lubbocki. Next base: position 33,794 of record JAQGAK010000617.1, read on the forward strand.
CCATGAGTTCGGAGCCACTGTGGCGTGAAAGTTAACTAGATTATTTAAATGAATTCGGCGAGAATGTTTTGTTAAGCTTTTTAGTAAGTTCAATACTAAACTTGCTCGCCTCAGTCAATCAAAGTCGGTACTTTTATAATTACATGATATGTAATGTAGAAAGTTAAAAACTAATTCTTACAATGATTACATACATAGTAGATAGTAATTATAGGTTAAACAAGTCATTTAGAAACTTAAGTATAAACTTTTCTTAGTAGTTACATGCTAAATTTCCTAAACGATATTTCGTTAAAAAGAGAAAATTGATCAACAACAGTTTTCGGCGTTTTTTGAATTTATATATTGCCTTTGGCTACAGGAGCATCCTTTGTCAACAACAGCTGCCATACTAGAGTTTCCATCTCCTTGTAGATATATTAACCTTCGCCTAAAATAATAGATCCTCCAGTTTACATCAAACACAACGAAAATTGGTTACTATTAAAAGTTTACAGATCCTGAAGCTGAAGATAAGCCTGTAGCTAAAACATTTAGGACAACAAAAGGAAAATTGAGCAACGTTCTATCCTACCTTGTTTCCCACATATGGATTTAACCCTGACAAGTGGCTCTCATTGTCAGTCTATTGTTTTTACCTCAAAGACCACCAACTGTCACTTTTCTCTGTCTTTCCCAAAGGCTGTGCTGCTGCAAGTGACAGATCTTCAGTACTAATGTGATATATCTATGTAAATATATACTGGTTCTTCAGCCTTATTTCTGATAAGCTTTCTTGTTTCTTCTCGAGTGTAAATAGTACTTATAAGTTGCTGTTAAGACATCTTTATGTGTGGGCGCAACTATAAATAGTTTTTTCTTGTTGTATTTAACAAAACAATTGTCTTTGTACTTCTATTTTTAGTACTCACGTATATTTAGTCATTCATATAACTGAGCAGTAAAGATGAATATTATGACAATTAAATAGACCTCTGGTATTAAAGTAAAGCAAACAGAAAATGCTGAACAAGTCTATTAACCAATTCTAGTTATGTGCGATTACATGACACGTCAGAACGTTGCCTTCAAATTCCATGTTGAATTCTTCCGCATGTTTCAGTCAATGCTGGAGAGAAAGGCATTTCCCTAAATGCATGCACCCTAACCCAACAGACCGAAATAGTACATAGTTTTTATTTGTAGTTGAATCGTTACATATTCTTTAAAAAAAATAATATTTCACATTCATCTTTACGCATATTCAACTCGTTGTTCTTGTTATGTATTTTCCGACCCCTGCATAACATTTTGATTATTTTGCATGGGCTATAGCGCGTCACATGTCACTCAAATGTACTCAAATGTCGTCATGTGAATATAATATGATAACCCATATGTAAGATATTGTTTGACCAATATATAAACCTCAACTAAGCAAACGTTTTTTGTGGTGCTGAAATTATTCCATTCTCGAGTGTCACATCGATATAAGTACGTAATATATGTTTCTTTTTACCTTACATTGCTGGGATGGCTACGTATGGTAGTACCAATAGATACATATAGCCACTACATGTACGCATGCATACCAAATTGATAGTGTAGTTGTCAACGGAAGGAATCAGCAGCTCAAATATGCCATTTGGTCCAATGTTTCTTCTCATTTGAATGAGCCTTTTTACGATTTACCCGTTTAAATTTTATGTGAAGTAAAAACAAAACTATAAAAATGTTGGCATTTAAAGTGAAAGTCCCTATTATAAACTATGGCGCACCATGTAGAACACTGGCGGATGTGGATTTTTGTACTAAAATAGTGTTGTAAATACCATTCGGTGTATATCGCTGTAAACATGTGGAGTTATGCTATTTTGGGAAACATATAGATGACATGTTGTTGTCGTTGGGAAGTAAGATGACGTGTTGCCTCTGGTACGGATTCATAGCTTTCCACAAACAAGTGTCCTCATGTCATGTGTTTTCCTTGTCAGATTTCTAAAGTAATGATCCTAAAAGGTTAGATCTTTAAAGCGGAGATGGAATTTTAAGTACAGAATGCCAAAGATTAAAATAGAATTTTATACTGTTCTTCAAATGAGAAATTGTAAAAGCTTGGATAGGTGGGCTGACTCTATAAGAATGGCAAAGGCCAAAGTCCACTGCGTGTATGTATGCACATGTGTGTATAAAAATGTACATCCCTTAGTTATGTTATGAAGATATGGAACCGCAGTTAATTACATAAATATGGCTTTGAAAACATTTTACTGCAAATTAGCAAATGTTAATTTTAAGAGTCTGACACAAAAAGACAAAACGCGAAATTGTCTGCTGGCAGAGTTTCATAAACTATGAAAAAGGATAGTAGAAGTAAAACTAACTACGTAAGACTAAAAGCCAGTTTAAAAAACACATGTTAAGTTTAACGGGGTAATGAGAAATTGTTAGGGAAAAACTCTTAACAATGATTTTCTGAATGAATAACTGTGCGAGCAAAGTCTCTGTGTGCACTTGTCTCTATTAAGCATTCCCATCGCCCTCGTCGTCGTCGCCCAGCTGGAGAAATGAAATGAGCGAAGAGAGATAGTGTAAGTGCAAGAATTTCAGTTGTTGGCCTAATGGGAAGCAAGCGGCTGTGATGGTTGAAGCGAATATCTAAGGGAATGGGAACTGTGAGAGGCAATTGAATAAAATTGTTAGGTCGTGAGAGAGGGATGTGAGACTGAGAAAGAATTGCTCCATTCCTACATTCAGTAGTGACTGCCACTCTGATTATAATCTAATATATAAAAGTAAGTTCCCCACCACTACCACCAGCACCTAAAACCTCGATTTGCTTTTAAGAGTATACACCATATGTCGAACTCATAGACTTACACCTTCTCACTCTGGCTTACTTTCCATATAATAATCGTCAAGGATTGACTGCAACAGAGATTCTCCAACACGGAGGATACATATTAATATATTTAAACATGTTCGGGGTAAAAGTCGCGGCGTTATTTTGCATTGCCACCATAACCTATGCTTAGTCAATAAGTGGGAAATTGAAGAACTTTAAGGCTTAAACCTCAAATGTCACGTCCATGTCATTCGTCCTACCCTTTTAACCTACTTCCCTTAATGATTTTACCTTCTGCCACTTGAAAACCATATCTCAGATATTTACACATATTGTTATTTAGGTTGTTCTATTTAGTGTACAAAAACAGCCTGAATTTGATTATTCAAATTATATCCTTTTGGTTAATTAAATTCTTTAAATCTTTGTTTTTATGTAATATTGTTGATTAAACCAGTTTGGTTTTTAATATCTAGAAACTAAAGTGATGTTTTTAGGCTTTTACAAGGTTTTACTCGATATTTAGGCACGCACACAAGTCCAGTATAAAATTACATTTTTACACACATAATACCTTTCAAAAAATCAAGAATGACTGCGGGCTTGTCTAGGAAATAGTACTTCAGTTCATCAAAGAAATAGGAGGCAGAAATGGATAATTTAATTATTTCATTGTTCGCACGTCGAATTCCATTAGCTCCATTTTCCTGCAGTACCCTTTTGTATTGCATACTGTGTATTTCTTCAAACATTGTTATATCTAAGGTACACGAGCAAAGAGTGTAGTTTGCTATATTTAGGACACTGCAGTCAACCTTATTCATTGCGTCGTCCTGTGGTTACGCCAGGTATAATATCATTATCTCAATTATTATTTTACTGACATTCCTTTTGTTCCTATTAATAATAAATGTCTATATACATAAGCAGGAGGGGGTATTGAATTCACATCGAATCATACTCGTAGCAATTGCATATATAGTACCTTCTGTATGATATCACGAGTTTCACAAGGCTAAAGTTTACGGAGTATCAACTACCAGTCTTTTATAGAGAAATATAAGCTATATCTCAGTATCTTCTTTTGTACTTCCGTATTTGTATGCTCAGGACACAAAGAATAGAAACATTAGAAGAGACTATACATATGGAGAGTTCAAAAGGTTACTATAGATACATTGTGTAGATGTATATATACACCAATAAAGCATAAGAAGGTAGCAGGAACTGACAAGGAGATAATACTCTTCACATAATGTAAAGCAATTTATTACTTGAGCACATAAATGAAATGAGCCTTTTCGAACAACCTGACACCATTTCATTATATAGTCGTTTTAGGTATATGCAAGGATGTTTGCATTAAACTTGCATGAGATTGCCTATACAGAATAGCTATAAATTTGGGTAGAAATATCATATAAAGGAAATGCATCCTGATCAGGCTAGATTTTAGTATTTTTGCTTCTGACAAAAGTGATTACATGACACCTCGTATAGTAACAGTATTATTATCACATTTTGTACAATAATAATGATGACACGTATGGATTTTTCTGCGTTCAAGCCTTTATAAAGTAAGGGCCATTATTTAGGTGTCAGTTCGGATTGTGTTTTAAAATTTGGGGTTGGTTATGCGTATGTTGATAGATAAAAATAAATTTTGCGCAATATAAAATTTTGGTAATTCAGCTGACCACATCGAGTGTATCATCTTGTATCGATTCACGTACCACATTCTGGAACTTTAAATTGACTTCTCTAGTTTTATAAAAGAAACATTTTGTTTCCTTTTTTATATCAATTATTTCCATGTTATTATTATGGGAATAATTCAATTTTGCAATAGTTTACATCAGAACAATTATTAAATAAATTGCACAATCATAGTAATACAAAAATAAATTACTTTGAATATTAATCATTGCACAATTTTAATGTATCACATAAAACATGGGATTGTTTATTCAATCACTCCAACAATTTCAATAAATACGTGCTGGGAAGCTGCGGTAGCGCATTCATTTGTTTAGATTGATTTGGAATATATTATAAATTGGAAATCCGACAACATGTTGTGAAATAAGCAATTTTAAAATCACTTGAAAACATCATGTTGTGAAATAGGCAATTTTAAAATCACTTGAAAACATCATGTTGTGAAATAAGCAATTTTAAAATCATTTGAAAACCAAAAGTACAATCAACCTTCAGTTCCTTAGAAATGCCAACTTCATAAAAGGCATTTCCACATAAACTGTTCATGTGATAAAAGAATCCCTACGGGACGCAAAACTTTTCCAATTTTTCCTTTTTGTACAAGTATTTCTTTAAGAAGTCATTTAACAAAATAATTTTTTTTATTTAGCAACTTCAATTTTAGATAACAAAAATAATATAGGTATGTATAGGTAACTAGGTATCATAAAACTTATAGATCAATGATTTCAAAAGTGGTTTGCTATCGCTCATCCCAAAGGAGATGATTATTATAACAGTAAACGATACCTTTAAGCAAGACATAAAAGTGATAGTCCGTGACCAAACGAGTAGCTCATGCCCATGGATATTATTTTATCATCCACATGAAACCGTTACATATGTTACTGGTGAAACAAGTCCAGTTTTCAGGGTTTCAAGCAAAATAAAATATCTAATTCAAGTCTGTGTATGTATACATACCTACACACATTATTAAATTAAAGATAGCTTTGTCAAAACCAACAATTAACAGTTGGGGGAAAGGTAGAAAGTTGGAAATTATTAATACCTCTAAGGAAATGTAAGTGCAACTATACCGCAGCAATGTTAAAGATGAAAACTGGGAAATACCACACAACCCATCCGCAAGTTCCTGACGCGGTTGATTCTCGAAATTCTTTCGAGAGTAAGAAGCCTGTTATTCAAACAACAGCATATTTTACGTATATTTACAGTTTTTCTGTCCCCGTACATATGTAAACATTAGCAGATGTAATTCTCCTTTTTTCCTAAAATGCTAATTTTCACACAACTAAACCCTTCAAGCCATTTCTATTAACTTGAACAACAACGATGTAAAGTAGCACTACATTAAGTATATGTACCTACATACTAACATGGCTTATATAACACCCGGCTATAAATATACATACAAAAATAATGTCCTTTGGCATGAAAAGGATGTGGAGTAATGCAATCTCCAGGGAAGGCTTTTACACAGGAAGAAGCGACCTGCACACGGGGCAATGTAAGAGTAAAGAGGAAATTAGAAAAAAGCTTGTCGTATAGAAACTTAAATGAATAGAAATCGATTTTAGATTAAATTACCCAGCATTGAAATACAATTTTCACTCTGCAACCGCTTCTGCTCTCGTTCCTCGCTTTTATAGAGATGCATTCGAACGAAAGAAGGCTGGCTATTTCATCTGTAAAGCATGTGTTGCAGAACATATTTACAGCATTTACTAGTATTATATGTACATGATATGCTAATACTTCCTACATACCATCAACATATAGAAAGTCTCTATGCTATATAAGTATTATATGAGGTCTTTGCTTTTGAACATTATAAATGTACTCAAGCTTGCACATTCTAAACTTTCAACATGAACGATCTCCAATGTGTTTCCCAATAATGACATTGGCAATAGGTAGAGAAAACCAGGAATTTATTCAAATGTAAACAATATAGAAAATCTGTAACAACAAGTGAAAGTTTAATGAAGGGAATGGCCTGCTTCCATTAGTTTCATTATCCTCTCCCCAAGAGTACGTAGATTTATAAAGTCCATGCAAAATGGGTTACACATTTAACAGATAAATAAAGTTAGGGGCGTTTACAAGGAAAAAACACTGTAAAGTCTTGTGACACCCAGGGCGTCCGTTGCTATTACATAAACTTTAACGTTATATACTCCACCGTCCATGAATATAAAGCATCTTATTTAGGAATGTGTAGTAGGAGTCTCATTTGATTTGCATACTTGCCAAAAAAGGGTACTCCTCCAGTGATGCTCAACCCTGCCGTTGTCACTTCCTCAGGATAAATCTCTTCTATATAACAGTGTTTAAAAGTCATGAGAACAGGCACTTTGTTTTCGCTTGCCTTCAGAATCCTACTACTTACCAACTTAAAATCTTCTTCGGACGCTCCATAGCCTGTCGTCAATCTTTTCGCCGTGGTCGTACACTTTTTTATGTAGTAACCAGTACAGTACTTATTCAGGTTCAGTCAGTTCTTAAGCTACTGGTCTCCATAGAGACACTATTCTAGTTAGCTATCAATCCTTAAAAATACTTCTGGAAATAATGCTTTCGTATGTTTATATGAACATACAGAGACTAGTCGAGCGTCTCTCCCGAAGGTATATACACAGCTCCAATGGAGACGAAATCGCGCTTCGGAAGAGGGGATCTGTTAGTAGATAATAGACATTTGTATACATCTGCACTGTAGACATTACAGGTGCCTTCAATGTAAAAAAAAGAAGCAATATAAGAACCCATAATAGGCTCTAGAGGATCATTTAGGAGATTTACAGCTCATAGATAGATTGATGTATGCAGCCTCGTTTATTAACATTATTTCTTCCACGCCGTTTCCCTTTCGTTTTTTTTTCTTTGGATTCTTTAGATACTTTTATTATTAGCATAAATATTGTACTACTACTAATTTCGGTAACCTAAATGCCATTATAATGCATTTATGCATGTACAACTTTCTCCGATATAGAGTTCGACTCCAAAAGGCACTTCAAAATCTCTACTTGAAAAGTGAGATACAAAAGTAGGACTAACTAATTCTCTAAATTAATCTTTTACGGTTTCTCTTCATGGAGAATTTATTACTGTTTTAAATTACTTTTCCGCATTTCTCTGTCACAAATCTTTGTATAAAGGCGCAGGAAATGAATGTCGGCTAGAAATATAAAAGGAAATTGACAATCACATGGCCTGACAAAATTCGAAGTACTTCGTTCGACTTGAGCACAGACAAACAAGAAGAATAATTCAAAATTCGGATATTACTTAGTCCCTGTAAATAAATAATAACTTGTAATCTTACAAGTTATTAAGCAAGTTTTTGCGAGAAACACTCTTATTAAAAGCATGTACCTTGCTTTTATAATATGCATGAGCGAATATTTGATTGTTATTACTTATATGTTCCTCTTATTGAATCTATGTAATTATATTCAGGCTAAATTGAGTATACTCTCATCGATATATAGCAGAGTAAATGTTTGTACGATGGTATTCAATAATTCTGGAGATTGAATTTTCAAAATATTGTATTAGGATACACTCATGAAATTTGTAGGTGAACTTATACGAAGTATCTACAGGTTTGTAGCTTTTCTATGGTAGGAATGCTTTCATCAGAAAATGGGGTACATTTTATATCTATCTGCACCTGCATTTGCCAAAAATGTAGCTTAATTGAACATACAGATAATCGTCATTGTAACTGTAAATAACTAGATATACCATTGAATGCTTTCGGCCGTAAATTCCAACTCTCTCTTGAGGATTCCATAATTCTTTGTACCTTATCCAAACATTCATTTCTTGCTGTTATTGTTGTTGTTGTTGCGTTCATAGTTATTAAAGTACAATTTTCATTAATGCGAAGACAGGCAAAAAGCAGAAAAGACTTTTGGTGATAAAAAATGTGTTCACGGACAAATATAATAGTGTGCCGGTGGAACAAAGAAGCCGATGATCAACTCTTGCTTGTTTTTATTGTCGGTAGTAGAAGATAAAGAAAAACAGAACACAATGCAAGATGCATGAATAAGAAAAAGAATAAAAGGAAAGGAAGTGAAAGCAAACGAAAAACTATTTGCTCGCAGGAGTCAACTCCATTGCAAAAATAACTTTGGCCCCTATTTTTTACCTTTACATTGTACCGCTTGTAGTTGCATCTCTATTTAGAAATGTGTATTCTGTATCTAATGTAACTACATATGTACTTAGTACGTATATCTACAACTCAACGCAAACACTCTTTGTTGTATAAATATATATCTATATGTACACACACCAAGTTCAATCTCCAATGAGCTCTGGGATTGAAGGAATGCCCTCCACGTTTGTGAATTGGATCCCGAATCTTGTTCTCTCTTTATTGTTTAGCTATGCTTAGTTACCCCAACAAAGTACGTGGGGCACGAGGTGAATTTTAATTTTTACAATTTTCTCTCCATTTTTAGCTTAACATTGTGTCTAGTCTAGCCTTCCCATCCTTTGACATTCACATCCATACATACTATAACCTTATGTAATACAAGAGAAAGGCAGAAATTTTATATTTCTATACTGTTACTATAACTGTTAATATATATATGAGCAATATAATAAAGGCTCTAAAGCTTCACCAACAATGGTCTATTTTGGATGGCTAATACAGAAACAAGACACTGCGTGAATTTTTAATCTCTAGGATTTTGCTCTCCCGTTCAGAAGCTTAAATGTGTCGTCTGCGTAGAGATACGCGCTTATTTCCGGTGTCGTCACACTGTCTAGCATCACAAAATTTGTTCTTCAAGCAGATATCGCATGTATTCACACTGGTATGTGCATTTTCACACCTATAGTGGATATAGTGCAGCTCAATGCAGAATGTAGAAATATTGCGAGGGTGGTTCATATCAACAGATGGAACTGGAAGGAACCATTTTACCATCTTTGGAAGGAACCTAATTTTTTATTCAAGTCATTTAAGTACATGTCCATCAGAGTTTTAGGGGACGAGGTATTCATTGTTTTTATACTGCAAATTCCTATACATCCCAAATCCCTATTATCCAAACTCTCTCGTACGAACAGAAGATCCATTATTCCGTGCGTTCTACACCAGGTTTTGTGATGTACATACACACATACTTGAAAACACCATGCTTCCAGCGAACATTTACTAGGTTGGAAAATTGGGATTGAAGCTGAAAAGTATGAAATCACGCAAGGAGGAATTCTCAGATAGAATATTCTCGCCTCGTTCGATTGGAAAATATTTTCTCTGGGCTATATCTGGGCTTCACTATATACATACGTAACTGGGACACCATACATAGTATTTACATTTACCACTCTACGTACAATGATGGACCACAAACCTATAGGGCTATCATACCAATACACTTTTAAAGTCAAGTCAAACTTGTCACTGCGTGAAGCTTATGTGCATGTGTGAGCATCTTGGTGGCTTCTTGAAAAGTTGAAAGTTTAAGTAAAAGTAGAGGACGCGTGAGTAACCAGTCGAGGAAGCTATTGACAAAAGATATGGTCGACTTCTTCGGAATACGTGAGAAATGTGTATTAGCTGCCTGTCCTAAACAGTTATTTGTATGCACTGTAAACAATGTTTTCCAATGTATCCCTGTCATGTCCTGAGGCCGCAAGTGAAATTGCAACTTCCTTGTGCCTGAATTCAATTCCCGTTGTCACTTATTATTATTATTCTTTTCCTCTCACCCTCCTTTTTGTCCTGTAGCCAAACGGTGTATTTTAGTTTTACATTAAGGATACATACAAAATTTTGCGTACACTACATAAGACCGTAGAGACATACCTTCTTTGTACTCGTTCTATTTTTTGGGAATATTGCACGTACTATCCGTCATATCTGGAAGGTATCTCGTCAATCTTCGCATGCAATTGTCATCAAGTTTGTTTCTGGTGTGCCATGCAATGTAAATATATACGTATAATCGTGTAACAAAGTGTTACCGAAGCATGCACTATACATTCCTGATTTATGTGAAAAGTGGGGTTATACTCCTTTTAGTAAACATTAGCATGTCTCAAAGCATTTATGGGGATGGAATTTCAATGTGAAGCACATGTGCATGTATATGAAACGTAAGAGACAGCAGTCGTCAAGGAAGTTGACAAAGCTGGATATTTTCTTAGTTTTATATTTATTTGTTCTTATTTCCTTGAACCTTTTCCTTACATGTCTTCTTTCCCTGATGCACTGCTGTGCCCGTATTTGCTCAGAAAATATTAAATGAAAGGAAATATTCAGGAGGAGAAAGAAACTTAAGTGACACGTGTAAATATTTGTTTCCAGCATTTTCACTGTATTATAGTATTTATATAAGTGAAACTTGTTTTGTCGTTACAACTGCTGTTGGTACGCTGCGCTACCATTGCCACTGTTGTTGGTGATGGCGGGAAAATATTGCAAACATTCAATAATGTGTTGCTGGTTCTCTTGAATTGTATGTATTAGACTTATTCAGAAGGTTTTTTTTTCACTACTCTTGAAAATGTTGTGTCTGCAATAAACTTCTTTCTGTATCAATTTTTATGTAGCTTACAACAAAAAATTTCTTTTTCAAGCCCTTGTACTATAGTAGTAGTAATACCACAGTCATCATTCACTCAATAATCCAGAAATGGAAAATTCTGGATTGGTCCTCTGTTTGTTAAGCGTGGCCATGTGCCAGCTGGAGCAACGGCTTTAATTTATCAGAGACAAGCTGAAAGAACTTAATTCAAGATGCGATAAAATTGAGCCCTTTTATTTCTCTTTAGATCTTTGTCAATGAAAACATGTGTATTTGTACATGTGTAATATATATTATATTAAGCCTAAGGATATTAGGCATATTTCTATTTATATGTTAAGTCACACAAAAGACAACGAACCACAAGGAACACAGATAATATTTGTATAGTATGGCCTTTATGAACAGAGGAGTTGCGATTGTCAGCAGAAGATGCAAAATGGAAATTTCGGGTTATTGTTTCTCTTGTTTTACATGCATACATATTACATTACATTTAAGCCTTTTACACGAAGCATTAAGACTGTTCACTTTAAAAGTATTTCAGCTGCTCTTTAATAACAGCAACCTTTTTGTGACTGACATTATTTTTGTTGTGGCAGAACAAACGATTTGCAAGAAACTAGGCAAAAGCTTTTATTTCTTCAGTGGCGCAGCCAGTAATAATGTAAGCATGAACAGCCAATAAGCAAAACATACAAATCGCCACAGCTACTTCTTCAAATGTCTCATGTCCTTGTTTTGATGGGATGGAACAATGAACAACAATATACGAGGCTCGTGATAAGTGCTAACAAATTCTAAAAACGAAAGTAATCGAATGAGAAATAATTCTACATGTACCAATATTTAATAATAATATATTACAAGTAAAAATAATAATCTAAAAAATTACAGTTTAATCAAGAAAATAATCATTTTATACCAATGTCATTTGTTGCAGAACACCCCAGAAACCCCTAATCTAATCCAGGACGTTCAATCATTACCAAGGCGAAGCGGAATAGCTAGCAAACAGTTTCTAATCTCAACATTATCGATAGTTAATACAAGTTTGAGGGAAGTTTGAAAGAATTAACCTAGAAAAGTTTTCAAGTCAGTACGTACATAAGTATCAAAACTTTCTGCGTGTTCAAAAGTCCCTCTTTGAAACCTACTGCCAAATGATCCTTATAAAATTTTAAGGGTATCAATTTAGCTGTCTAAATTGATTTAGTCTACATATATAGACAGACCGAGGGAATTCGTGGGGTTAATAAAAAAAAGAGTCAATTTACGAACGGGGTTTAGTATAATAGTATACGTAATGGGGAACGCTGTTGTCAAGGAGAACGATAACGTGGCAGGGGAGAAGTCTGCGGCTTCAGGAGGGTCAACGATGTCGGCCCCAAGCTCCGTGTCATCGGTCCCAAGAAAGCATTCTACTGTCAGTACAGCCCGCTTACTGCTCTGCGGGGAGAAGATTGAGTACTTGACGGAAGACCAGAAAGGTCATATCCGAGCCTGCTGGAAAATCATCGAAGATGACGTCGCCAAAGTTGGGGTCATCACCTTTATGCAGTAAGTAATGTCTAGATATGTTACTAACATTATGTAATTACACACACATGTTTATTAAATTGTGCTTGTTTGGCTCCATATTGCAGTACTAATAGTCAACATTATCATTATTATTATAGCATATTATTATTAATACTCACCACAACAAAATATTACACGCTTGTTGTTTAAAGGCAGCGACGGAGTTTCCGACGATTAGCTTAACAGAGAACTTGCACAGTGGCTTCGATGGTAGCTCTTCGAGCAACTATTGCATTCACCAATAACGCCATTACAACAATCATATTGCACGGGTAGGCGCAATCCGATTCTAATACTATCACACAAACAACGGGAAACACCAAAGAATTCCTATTATCACACGACACTCAAACGCTGATAGAAGAGCTACACAAGTTGAATACTAATAATTACCCGGGTAATAAAGCCGCAAGTACTTATAAATATAGCATACGGCACGACATTTCCAACCCAAGGAACAGCCAACATGACTGCTGGAAGTTATATACAAAACCACACACAAAATTGCATTATTAACAGTTTGTGAACCCTAATTGCGCTCCTAATAACAAACCAGGAGTAAGCTTATACAGCGTATAATATTGAGTAAAGTACGTACCATATTTCAAATACGAATAGTCTGTATTCCATATAGTAGATACGTGATTAAATTTATCTCCGAATTTCAGAGACTTTGTTACTTCCGTCATATGTAGAAGATTAAACTTCTCTCTGTTAACAATTTCGATTCCGGGAGTTATTATAAACATTGAAGCAATTATTATATGAGATTGCCTACGCAATATTTTGAATTTTTCATACTTTGCGGGGGTATGTATAATATGTATATCTACGTTGAGGATAGTGTATTGCATCTGCAATTGCCTATTTAAATACTATACTCATTTCGTAATTATTTCCGTTAATCTTGACATATCATATTAAATGTACATTGGTTGTAAAGGCTGAGGCCATTTGAATCGACCTAATAAATTCTATTCTATTCTATATTTAATGTACAAAAGCCGTTGTCAAATCGTTACGTTACTTTCACTCTCACCAAACTATAGCAATGCGATGTTAGGTGAAACAAATAAGTAGTTATAAGGTTAAAACACTGCAATGCAGCCAGACCTCAAAGGTTGTAGTTCTTTAGAAGTCAAAGCTTAAATCGGTATTTGTTACTAGCTACAATGTAATAATTTGGTTCAGTAGATTTTATAGATAGATTAGATGATAGTGTTTCCGTTTCATTCCAAAAATTCCAAAAAATACAGCCTTACTTTATGTCAAAAGAGCTTGAAGTCAGGCTGACGTGATTACTAAATTAGAAAGAATGTAATAATTTTTTGTTTTAACTTTTATCCGTTAGTACATTAATATTTGTGGGCCCTGAGCAAATGCCCCTTGACAGTCATTCCGGGATTGTCCCACTCAATCCTGGACGGCTTCGAACCCTAAATTGAAGCCCAATAATGGAATTAAAGCAGAATAGGCAATACATACTCATAAAACTAAGGCTGCAATTATTAGATTTAGCAACTTTTTATACATGAAAGAATACACAACAAACCCAAACCAATACACCCACAAACAATCACATGTGAACAAACAATTTGCATATACTTGCGTAGTTTATTCGTGGTGATGCAGAATGCAAACATTCCTCTATGCAAATGTAACCGAGGAAAACCCATTTTACTACCAACTACTCGCCCGGTTTCAAAACCATGGACAAAGAGTTTGAAATTAGATGACAAAAGTTGTCCCTCCAAGAGCTGAACAACCAACTGACTTTGATAAATGCGTTTTGTTCCTGATGTATGTATCAGTATAAGCACTTGTGTCGGGCACATTCGTGATTCTTCAAGTCTCATCGTCTCAAGCGACACATTATATGGGATCAGCACATAAAATATTTAAAATGTCGTTGCGAAAATAGCAGCGAGGCTTTTAAAAATAAATGTGCATTTTATATAGAAATACATGTACGTAACAAATATATGCAAGTGTATAGAAATAGGAAGAGGACGAGGGCAGCGCTTATAAGCTCAAATGGAAATTGAGTTTGTTGTGTCCAAAGTCATATACTAACAACTTGCCAACCTTATCCTAATATATAATCTCATCTTTTGACGTGACACTAATTTTCTGCGGCAATAACTTTTCACTAAACTCAACAAAATTGCCAACACTTTTGGCCGCCGTATGCAACTTCATAGTGTACATTTTTATTAACTTTCCACACACTTTCATTTGACTGATACACACGAATTTGACACATTCTGAATATTACTGGCCTTTGTGTTTTTATACCTATACCTTTTAAGCTTCAACCAAGGCAGGCGGTAAAAGTTATTGTGTTACTTAACCGAGCTTTATTTTAATATAAAATCTATTCATTTACATAGTGGCGTATGCATGTGTACAGCCAAATTTATAAGTGTTCGAGAGAAATAATGATTAGATTTAATAATCAGAAAAGTCAGCAAATCCGGGATGACTTTAGCGCGTGTGTGCAAATAGCGAGATAAATGGAAGCGACTTGCAACGTGTCAGTAGCAGAAATGTGTTAATGCGGAAGGATGACTTTAGTAGAATTCTATACACATAAAATTGAGTTCTGGAACCCGTAGAGATGGAAACTTGTCAGTAGCACCACATGTGTGGCAACCAATAAGTCAGTAATAATTTTTAGTGACACTCCCAGAAATCGGAGATACAATTACTATTCCACACTAACCTTTTTGCGGGGCATTTACACTTCATTCACTATCCTAATTATATGAAAGGAGCTAATAAGGCATCATGCCGCTAGAACTGGAAACATATTTGTTCGACGCTGTTAAAAAGACTTATCTGTACTTATTTACCGAGGCTACTTATAACTCCTGGGAGAAACTCTCACACCTATTTTTGCTTCTACCATAAATTAAGAAGTATTAATGCCTGGAGCCCGAAATCTTCATCGAGTTTTGTATGCGTGGAAGAAATACAAGAGATGCATAAAAGAGATACATATAAAGTCTTGGGGCTTTTTCAGGTACCTGTAAACTCTAACTATACTAGTAGGCATGGCATAATTACCATAATTTATGAGCCCCAAAAGAACTTCCTGGCACTTGAGCCATTCATCCATCTGCAGTTAATTACGGCTGAATGCAGGATGACAAAATTAATTGGTCCGCCACAGAGTTTAAATTAAAAATAATGAATTTGCGAAACCACTAAGCCTTATAAAGTTCCTCGAAGTTTGAATTTTTCTTCAAGTATGTAATCTGACCCCTTGAGACTGCCGAAGAACAATTCTGCTATATAATCAAGCCTTTTGCTTCTGATGATGAACAAGTATTGAGCTTTGGTTGGAAAAGAAATCTCAAGTTGCGGATCCAGAAACCCTTTCTATAATGCAGCGAACTACAATCTTATGCATATGCTGATGAAGAAATGTGTTTCCTTTTTTGGGAGAAAAAAGTCTGAAGTCATTACAATAGGAAATTTTTTAAGCTTACGGAGGTTAAATACATTCATGCATTCACCAATGAAATCTTCAGTGATTACCGAAGAATTCTGCAGTCGTCCCTGTACGAGAATTTTATCAGGTAGAAGAAATGTTCCTCGTTAAAGAAAAAATGCGTGGTAATTCCAACAAAACTTTCATATTTTTTGCACAGAAACGAACAAAAATCAAAGACATTTTTATAGCAAATCCCGATTTTTTTAGCAAACTAAGCATAAAGTTCGGTTTGCAACATCATTCATTTTTCATATATTAGCATCACTATAATACTTACCTGATTGAAATGCCAGATTTTATAAACACTCCATAGTTGATGTTTGACTTTGGAAAAGAAAGGTCTGCTGCCCATGGAACTGTACATACATAGTGTATTTTGCTAAGGGCAGTACTAAACAGTGTTATGGCTGACGCTTCCACAGGGGAAATATTCAGTTTCAAAGTATCCTCTTCCAATTTGCAATATGAGAAGCAGCCTCCAGCAATACATAACCGTTATTATTTAGTATTTCCTCTTGTCCTTCTCTGCAAAGCTTAGTGTGGTACTTATATGGAAACGGAATAGCAAAGAATTTCGGTCAGGCTTTGACTTAATGATGAATAGTACAAGCACAACAACTCCCGTTGACTGATACTTGGACGTTGCAGACTAGTAGATGATCTAATAACAAGCAGCAGAATCGTTCCAATGTATGGCATTATGCATATTCGGTTGTAAAGAAACAACAAGCACTCATGGTTTTGGAAATTTAATAAGTACAAGCCAGCACTTAATAAGCCAATGAAGACTGACGTGTATGGAGTAGGTCTACTACATGGCCCTATTAGGCAAACGAGCGATATGTGATAAGAGCTGCCCTGCTTCTACGGTAAATCTAGAAGCCTTCCACCAATTTATGGAATTCTAGTAATGAGGCCTTTCATGTTGTTCATACATTAAATACATATGTATTTGTTTATACACACGTGTTTATATGAGCATATAATGTCAGCAAAGCAAAATCTATAATATTCAAAATAATATTCAACCTCTGCACCACTTGAAACCGCCAATATTCGAAAGTTAAAATTAATTGAAATCAGGTCAAG
This sequence comes from Lipothrix lubbocki, assembly GCA_034696945.1. NCBI lineage: Eukaryota > Metazoa > Arthropoda > Collembola > Symphypleona > Sminthuridae > Lipothrix > Lipothrix lubbocki. Next base: position 51,060 of record JAQGAK010000617.1, read on the forward strand.
AGACGAGTTTATTAAAATAAGCTTTATGCATGTAGGAGTGAGTAACCAAAATTAATTTTCAACCACATGGCCATTTTTTCAAATCTAAAAAGCCAAATCACAGTAGCTAGTCATTAAAAATATAAGAGCAATCGGCTTGAAAGTTTAATGAGAAAAACTCTGTGGAAGAGAAGCAAAATACTAAGAAAATTTCAAGATCGGGGCACAATTTTATTAGATTTATGAACGTTCCTACTTCTGAGGGAGTATATATCTGTACCTATGAGTCTAGACGTAAACAACCTACTTGAGGAAGCATCAATTTAGTCAAGCCGAATCAAATGTTGACAAGAGTAAAACAAGCTCAGCGTACTTGAAATATCATATAAAATATATCGCCAAATTAATCCGTAGTACCCTACACTTTGAGCTCAATCCAAGTAAAAATGATCATTTCGTAGAAGCTCACTTATTAGAGAGTTGACGATGATACATTGTTGCAATTTTGTAAAGTAGAAACTTATAAGCTCCTAATTTTTCATCAAAATTTAATTAAGACGTTCGAGATCCAGGATTTTTTGGTGCGTATGATCAATTTTTAATGAAAAAAATAGCGATCACATTATTACTAATATTAGTCAAATCAAATTGCTCACTTGACGTTTTAAGTCATATGGCAATAAAGTCGTTTTAACGTCAATACATTTATTACAGCATTGATTTAATAAATTAATAATCACATTATTATTCCACATCGGTTTTATATGATTTTTACATATTAATTTACTGCCGTGTGTGGCGAAAGTTATTACAGATGTTCCAGCTTCCGTAGGATTTATCAGCACCAACCAAGGTATCACTGTTTCTCCTGTATGTGTTCGAATGCTCAATAAGTGTAAACTAAATAAGTTATTTACGCTGCAGGAGCTTCTTTGGGGGGCTTACATCTTGGATTTCTTTTGAAGTAGTAAACCTAGCGGAAATCTATGTATTTTGTCCACCAATGCAAACACCACAAAGTATGAAATAAGCCCAGTGCTGGCGAATCGAAAGATTTTCTACCCTGGCTACGTTCATGCAAGTCTATTGATGGAGTATGAAAGAGTTCACAGTGCGATGCCAAATTATATGATACTCCTCTTTATGGTATAGACGTGCTTCTAGGAAAAAGGAAAATAATTCATCAAATTGAATACGGAAAAGGTACTGTTATAGTTAAATCTACCTTTACGTCAAGTATTCTTTCACACACTATAGACGCATTGATTTCAGACGGATGCTTCGCTTTCTGTACTCTTACTTCATTTCTTTTGGAGAAAAAGAGCCTTTTAACTTATATATAGCGAATAGTATGATGACCTTTTAGTACAACGATGTAAGCCTGCAGGCTTGGACGTCTAATGCTATTGTGTGTGATAGGGTGAAAGAAAAGGATATTTCTTACTATTGATGAATTTCCCTATGGTAAAATATATTCTCATTCCTTCTGACACTTGCTAACAATCGTAAAAACGCATCTTCTCATGCACGATGCCGGGTTGTACCAGCCGCAGCCTCATTTTTACGTATTCCCTATCACGACCATGCTTACGTGTGTCTACCTGTTATGTGAAGTGTTGCATCTCTACAGATGTGGCACAGCACAAGCATAGGCATGCTTATGTTATGCCGTATTGGCCGTGTATATACTTATATATGTATCGCAACATTATACATTCGATCCTTATCTACGTATTTATATCATCTTTATGTATGTATATGTACAAACCTCAATTCCATCGTCTTGCAATCCAAAGCTCTCAAGCTCGTTATTGTGGAATAGCGTAAAAAGGAAGAAGAAAAAATAAGTAACCTGCGAAGCCATTTTATTGCAAAGTAGTATACCATACATACAGTAATACATCAAAAATCCTGTAGTCAAGTCGTCCTGAAGCTATTCGTCCTACTATTTACTAACGACAGAGTCCATCATATTAGTTTTTTACGTCTCAATAAGGGAATGTGGGTACCAGAGCGAGATGACTCAAGCCCCCGGGTCAGCTTGTTAAAACCTTCAAATCTTCCCGCTCAATTAGGAGAGGTGAATTTGTTGTTGAAAGACAGGAAGAAATTGAAATGCTCCGAGACTTTTCTCAGTTGTCATTGTAGACAGCAAGCTTTTGTGTCGTTACTATTATCTTTCTCTCTATTTTCTGTGTATTTATGTGTCATTCTATGTATGTACTAGCCTTATTTTTAGGAAAATGTATAAGTACATAAAATATACAATTCAAATTCCTCCGTTTGTATTACCATTAACATTACACTGTTTGTAAGCAGACATTTTTTCTTATATTTGCATCGTAAGATAAAATGGGCAACGAAAAACAGGACGTTGACAAAAGATCGGGAGATCGTGCATGATTGAGAGACGTAAAGAAACTAAAATAATTCGTTACATCTACAAAAAACGTTTTCATATTTACATCAAAATGCTTTTACAGTTATAAAAGATCCGTCTGCCAATTTATGCATGTTCTCCGAACCTTTTTCGGCCCAATTTAGAAATGCTGAAAGGTATTTTCTTCCCACCTATTTAAACATGTCCCGAAAAAATCGTTCATTTTCAAAAAAGCAAACTTGGTGAAACTCAAACTTTCACGCGTAGGACTGTCAAAGAATAGATGGTAAAAACGTAAACTTTGTTGCCTATAAGAATTTGCAATAGCAAAATTCACCAACCAAAGTAAGAAAAAACTGGTTCGAAAAAATCCGAACAAAAATTACAAAGCAACACAGCCATGGAAAAAGAATGGAATAGACAAGACAAAATGCAAATCTTGCAAAAGTACTATGTACACACGTTATATTCATATACTGCCATTGTGGATCCAAAGTATAGTAAACTGTACACATACTTAGTAAAAGTAGTTGAATAACATTGTTACATGCAAGTATATTGATCACGCTCAGAACAGAATTCCTCTTGAAATTCTGTTGTTGCATAAGTTGGGAAAGTGAATTTGGAGGGGGAAATCCGGTGAAAATAGTGCGAAAGTAGATATGTGATTATAAGTGTGAACGTATAAGAAAAAATTTTCCCGAACAAAATCGAAAATGGGCTGAGTACAAACTTTCAGTATACCTACAGTGGTATATGAATTACATACCCAATGAGCAAATTCGAAAGTAGTAAACCTTGGACGAAGTACTAGTCAACAATTTTAGCCCCTCTCTTCTTATGCCTAGATCTATGCATAATATGAAATCTACTTGCATATTATGTACATACATACAAATTCCCGTGTATTTCACAGCAAGCACAGGTAAACACATATATTGAATAAGCGTAGGAAAAGAGAAAAGTTTGGAACAGCGTAGGAACAAAAATGTTATGTAGTATCTCATATTGTACAAGGGCTCCGTCAAAAAGTGAAAGTTACTTTGATCTCTATCTTTGGTCGGTAAAAGCATAGGGACCAGGAAAGAAACTTCTGTTTCCGGCAAAAAGTACGTGGTCATTGAGGCTACCGAAGTTCAGCTTTACGTGCTTATCAGAAAACCTCAGAGAGAGACTTGAAACTCACATTTAGCATTATAGGATAATAATAACCTGTCATTGAACTACTTAAACCATAAATTTATATTCCGTCAACTCATGCAAAAAATATGTGCAAGGCCATTTTTTACTGAGCATCCCATCAGCAAGTATAGAGCCTACACTTATGTGACAAGAGCATTTATAGAAATACTAATTTTTTCACGACGTTGTTATTGTAATAGATACATACTTTTTTCATATAGCATGTATATTTATGTATTACGCTATTTAAGTAATTTAAGCCTGGCCCTATATAAACATGATCACCCTCTTGGTAATAAAAAAAAGTAGGTACTACACTGTTTGTGGTCTATTATTATTATTAAACACACAAACAAATCATAGCAAATACAGCAAAGCAACTTAGTTGCAATCTAGGTTAGTATTTGCATAAGATCGTCCCCACGTTACTATAGCAATAATACTTACCACTGAGTAGAAACTTAAATTCCAAAGGTTACATTATGATAAGCAGCTGGTGGGGCTCCATGTGCTTGATGTAAATTCGGTTCCCATGCGAAAATACTAGGAGGAATTTAGCAGAAGGTGGAAGCTTTAGTGATACTGATAAGTTGAATGCTAAAATTGGGTTTTACAAACTCGCTCTCTCTCTCTCTTTCTTTCTGTCGGCCGATCATTATCTTGATAGCGTAGCTTGCATAGTAATTTCACCTTAAAAGTTACTCCACCATCTACTACATGCTGTGTTTATACGTTGTATGAACAGTGATAAGTACTTTATCCATGTGCATTACATAGAAATTCATGTTGTCATATATACATAAGTAGTATATTGCAAACTATTTTCCTTCAGAATTCTTAGTCTATATAGAACAGCCGATTTTCTATGTACGTGCATATAAACACATAAACTACCAATGGAATTTCATTTGACTTCCATGCCTTCAACATACTATAAACACTGTGAGGTTAACGTTTCTTATATAGGTATAACAACACATCTAGGCATAACAATTTTATACTACAAAAGTTGCTCCAATTGAAAAATACTCTCCACAGGGTGTTTGATTATTTAACAGGGTGAAAATTGAAAATTTATCTGAAGCATTACTTTCTAATACTTATAATCTACCCTTTAGTACACATCTAGTTGTCAAACTTTATTGCTCCAATGTAAATTTATATATCGTATTGTGCTCCCTACATGCGTTATTGCTTATAAACACAAAATCGTTGCAGAGAAGAGCAAGGAGTCACTTGGGAATGATAATTGGAGGCAGGCTTAAGGATTATAAAGTTCCAAGACTTTAATTAAGTCTAACACAACATGTACTAGTTATTTTATCTATTTTAAATATACTTGTATATGTATTCCAGATACAATTTGTGCATACTTATACACATAGATAACCTCAAATGTAATAGACCTTCAGAAGTACACTACATGAATCTTTAAGCTAAAGTTGCCCGCATTATAACACTTGCGTAGGATAGATAAATGTATATGGATAGCTCGTATATACTTAAAGGTAAATTCACAAGTAATAAGCGTAGACGTCTAATATTGCAGCACCACATGTGCCTTTTAATGAACAAAATTAAACCTCTAAATGTTTTTAGATAGGAAAATAGTTTCATTTTCAATTGAAATACTTTGCAAATTTCTTCAACTTCTCAAGTATAGTAACCACTAACATTTGTGAACAAGCAGAGAGAGTGAAAGGAGAGCCATGTCTAAGGAAAATTTCTAGTTGCAAACAAAATGTCTACCAAAAGGAATTCATACTGTTTTACGTTTTACCCTCTAATCTTCTCCTAGTAATGACTTGTCTCTACAGCTTTACTTCCTAAGCTTAACACATTATAGTAGTCATATGTTTTGCAGGTAGCCCCACCAGAAGGTTAGCTTATTAGTAGTTGATGTATAAGTGCCTACCTATGTATGATTTGTTCCGCCTTTAAAAAAATCAAATGAGCAAGGTTGTGGAAATTAGATCAGCAAGTTATATATATGTATACTGTGTCTATATAAATTTTAAAGAGGCTGCATCCCTCATACTGTTTTCAAGTTTCTTAGACGACCATTTTTATATTGAGGAGAAGATAAAGATGCACTAGAGATAATGCTTCCTTTTATGCCCCTCTGTTGACTTACTTCATATAAAATTGAGAAGAATCTATGGTTATCTCCATGAAGATAGAGCGCATGGAAAATATTTGCAACGTAGCTATCTTTGCACTTTTTTATGATTCGTACGTTAAATTAAGCCACATTGCTTCTTTCATTTTGCTTACTGTATGTTCTCGTTGCAATATATGTATACAAACATATGAATGCCTCTTATATGCAGTAAAGTATAGCTATAGCTATGAAAACTCCAGACAGGTATACTTGAAATCGCACGTTTAGATGAACGATACCAAATTTTCCAACTTAACTTTTTATATTACTTTTTTGACTTTTTATATTACTTTTATAGTATAAAGTATAGGTTTCACCCGGTTTCACGAGTCAAAAGAAGGCTTAAAAATCAAAATTGGTAGTATGGTGAAAACTGTAAATCGAATGAATAGGCTCTAACTAAGAGAATTGAAACTATAATATTGTTCAATTGTGTTGGAATGCAATATCAGGGACTTTGACCTGCTACACCATGTACGAAAATAGGTAAAACATTTGAAGGTTCGAATGAGTAGACGTTTCATATATTCAGATGCTATGACATGAATTTGAAGTTGTAATCAAATTGAACTTGTTTAACTAGGTGGAGTATAAGCTCGGATGAGTTTCTCACAAATAAAACTAGCCAAATTTACGAGAAATTTCATTGGGTAACTACTGCAGGAACATATATGTTGAAGGTACGAATAATATATGTTTCACAGTTTGTCATCCATGTATATACTTATATCTATATTATTACACACTTATTGTTAGTGTCACCTAATCACTAATTCTGTCCTTTTCAAGTTTTAGATAAGGTTAAAAACTTGGTAAAATGCTGAATCAAGTCAAAGAAAAGTTTTTTGAATAAGACATTCATATTAAAATATATGAGTTCAAAAATCAGTTGAAACTTAAAGTGTAATCGGAGTTGAGTAAGAAGTGAAACATGAGCATGATGAATAATGACTCACGGCTTTCACTTTGAATAATGCTCTGGTGTATATATACCGTATAATTTAGTAATATTAGATAGTAACACAGCGAACACTCTGTAAATTTATATGTAAGCATTTTGAAGACTATATACAATGTTACCTTTGTTAAAAACAAAGTTTTTCAATTCTCCAGTAGAACCGACATTATCGAACTGATTTGCAACTTCCTTTCAATTTTTACTCCTAACAACATTGTGGCATGAAAAAGTTACTGTAGGAAGGAAATAATATATACTACAATGGTTTACATGAAAAGTCAGTTGAACTACCACTAAACAGAATACAGATATTGCTGCTGCTATGAAAATTTACTTACAAAATAGCTGTTAAAGATACTTTGTACAATAAAACGATATCTCTTTGAGGATGCAAAGGTAATTTCCGCATGAAATCCTGCCGGTCTGAATTTAATTTGCCTCCTTCGCAACAAGACAAGAACGTTGAATCCCGTCCTTTTACATGAGTCGCGTCTTCCCAGGACCGGTAGTACATGACATACTCTCAGTCGCTCCTGTGCATATTTATATGGGAACTACAACATGAACCTTGTATGTCGAGTGAGTCCCTGTTCAAGCTTGTCTTTGCTGTTTATAGGATATAGACCTCTAGAGAACTTTACTGGATATGTTCTTTTATCTAAGTATTTATTCATATCGGAAACCTCCACACCCTGAGATATGTATAATACATAATAATAAATTGGTGTAACTCAAGATTCTTGAGGCGTGTAAGACGCCCGGACGATTTGCTATGACTTCACAAGTATTACTTGCACATATGTAATCTAATCTGGAAGTACAAAAGGTAGCAAAAGATTCAAAGTCAAGGAACCTTAAGATAATCTTGAAGAGCATTATTCACGTCAGTCGAGCATTATATTTGTCTTGCGATGAGGGAAGAAGAGAATGACTATTTACATAACTGCCGTCGTTTTCAGAATCTCCCTCATATTTCTACAAAAATTGTTCAAATGGAAGGATTGTTTTGAAAATATGTCCTTTTCATGTAGGCATGTTATCTTTTTTGTAATGATATGAACATATAATTGAGACTTTCAACACTTTCATCTTTAATGTATTATTTACTTTCCATTTGAGCAGGTCAGAGAAATATAAAACAAGTTTATTCATTCTTGGCTGTTGGCAAACATGAGACGACAAGGCAAAGGCGGAATGTACACAGAACTTGACCTATTGTTTATGTAGAAGAAGCAGTAGGAATTATAGGACAAAGTACAAAAATTTTAGTATCAGAGTATACACCTATACTATATACCTTCTTGTTGTATAGCCCATTATGCCCCGTGTTGTTCAAAATTCTCAGAGGAGAGTTCCAAAGATTTTCATTGCTTTTCCCAGTACAAACATAACTTACCCATATAATAAGAACGTTGAGTCCTGGAATTTCTTTTTTTGTATCTCTCCAGACTTCCCCTTTTTAACTCTAATTTCACCAGGGATTCCACCCGTTTTCAATCCACTTTTTCTTACAATAAATCTCCTTGCTCAGATATTAGATTGTGTTGTAGATGGGGAGAACTTTTAAAGCGAATTTTGCTTCGTATACTAAACACAATGTTTTTTTACCTTTCATTTAAATCCCCTCTAGGAATATCTCCAATGGACTTCATACTTTGTTTTTCAAAGACACTTCGTCGGAATTTTGATGAGAGAAAATTTCCGCCTCACAAATGCCTATTAAATTTCTTTTTGAAATTCAAATAGCATATAGCATTTATTCTGTTCCAAGTAAACTTTTCTGGACTTTCGACCATTCTCAAATTCAGCATCATGAACCTGATTCTTTGTTCAAGGTACTGATAGTATTTTACTGCATAGCTACATACTTTGCATTATCACATGTGCTTGATTGCTACATAAGTCAGTCACCGACGTTGCCAAAATTCCTGTTATTTTAATAACTACCTGTTTAGCTTCCAGTTATTTAACCTTTCCGGCTTTAACAAGCCTCTTTTCTATAGTGACTCTACTTTTTGCAACACTAAATTGCATTAGCATATCGCTCTTCGAGGTGCCAAATGGGTTACCTCCATTTTTCGTAAATGCAAGACGGGTTATCAACTAACGTTTTGATTCAAAGTGGGTTTATCTCCAATTACCATTTGAAAAGTATTGAAATCTATAATTGACACCACAAGGCATTTTAAATTATTAATTTTACGTAATCTAAATGTCGTTAGAATTGCTGGAGTTAACCCATCTTGCACCTAAGCCTAAAATGGTGGTTGATATCCCATCTTGCATTTAAGAAATTTGGAGATAACCCACCTTGCACCTCGAGGAGCGACATAATATTTCCAGATAAACATTATGATGATCTCAGCTTTCTCCAAGAATAAGCCTATAAAATGTATATACGCATATCAGCCTCGGGAGTGACATGTTTTACCGCGGCACCATGGCTATAGGTTAAACGGAAAGTTGCGCTTAAAAATTCACTTGAGAAGAAGAACTACTTAAGAGCGTGATTTCATAATAGATTGCTACCACACAGGGATACATCGTCTGTTTTTACAAGGTTGATGAAATTACTTTAATGAAAATGATACCAACTGTTTGCTCTTTTAAGTGCAACATTTAGTGTTAAAAGTACCATTTGAGAGCAATTGTACAGTGTCCCGTAAAGTGAAAGAAACGGCCCTCGTCGAGAATTTCCAAGTGACTCAAATACAAGAGCTGGAATTGCTTCTTAAAAGTATACTAAAAGCCTTTAAACGCAGCGGAAGTGCATACGGGTGTATCATGTATTTTATTTAATAGCAACAGCAGGAGTTGCTCATATAGGTGGGTAGGAGTACAATGTGGAACCTGAAGAAATCTTTGGAAGCTAAAACCGTCGGGGTATATAGAGACCTGAATTGCTCAGACATTGTGTGCCAACGAAGGCGCTGATAATGTCGTAAATCAGTTCACACTGCCGACCGCAGATTCTGAAAGTGTCTTCCTCTCTTCGAGACCCCCAATCTCGTTTCCCCCTTGTCAATTTTTCATTTCCTGACCTCGTTCTCGATCTATTCTTTGTGTTCCGTAATAGGAAACAAAAGTATGAAACTCCTGTTCTCAATATAGTTAGCTTTATTTCTGGGTTATTCTTGCCAAACTCATATTTTTGCCTAGGTATATAATCCATACCTTGTTTCAGTTTATCACATTAAAAAAGTTCAACGGGATAACCTTTAAGACTTCATTATTCAATAAATTTGACATATCTAATCTGTGAGTGTTATAGAAGTTCATGAGAATCATTAATGCTTCAAAGTTCAATTCAGAAGTTTCGATCAATGTGTGCAAGTGTCATTGCAAATTGCAACGTATTTTGCAAAGAATGGTCAAGATGCGCCGTCTACTACCTTGTGTGTATCACTACACAGTCCATGCTTTAAAAGAATATCACACTCAGTATCTTTCAAGTCCTACCCAATTGCTCATTCTTTTGTTTCATAGTCGAGCTTGATGTCTTCCGCTCTGACTTTATAACTTCCAAGATACTCAATCCTTTTTACACAGGATCGTAAAGCAAGCCATTTAGCTCTTGAAGATATGGAGGAGATGAGAGGATTTTGATAAATGACAATTCATAAAGTAGTTGTTCATTTATTTGTGTATTAATCCCAACTGCATCGAGTAAAACGTTGGCTGGTTCCGCCAAACTCTCATCCTGCTGCCATTGTTACACCACCGCAAACACATGAATTTTACTACTTATATATATATTTATAGGTATTAGTAGTACTGGAAATATAGGAAGTATGTATCTGAAATTTCGGTTCTCGGTTTTGTCCAGATTTATAAGAGACAACCGACAGCCTTTATCACGTTTCCTAAATTATGAACACGCTATTTGGTTTGTCAGCGGCAGGCTTGTTGTATGAAAGTGCGCCTGGTGTATAATGAATTATATCGTTCTTGATCTTGCCAAACAAGCAAGTCTGTACTGTAAATTATGGTTCGTGTTTTTATTTCATACTTATGGAGTCGTGGAGAATACAGCAATATAAAATTATTATACTTTTAGATTAAAGAAGTAATGCTGAGTACTCATACTTATAAGCTCTATGCATACCTACATATTGTCATATTTTATTTATTTTATATTAAAGCAATTTTTGCCACTGGTCGCTAAATGAAAATTTAGCCCACACATGCGGAACGCTATAAACTACCCTTAAGTCTTTGGTCGCTCAGGATACATTTTATCTGTTTATGGGATGAACCTTTATAGAAAGTTTATACTTGCATGTGAGTATATTTTATTATTCTTGTGTTTATCCCTACTCCAAACACAACCCTTTATTGCCTTCTTGTTGCTTCCACTTGTGTGGTTCTACACGTTGTCAAATTCAATCAAGCAGTTGATATTACAACTGTTTCTGCAGAAGGTAAATATTATGGCTTGTACTTGTCTTCCACAAAATGGTGCTGAATCATTGTGTCTTGTGCTTGCTTGAGGCTTAAAGCAAATGTCGTGTGGCACATGCTTTCATGTAGACGACAAGGATGCGGCCAATAGTTTTCTCATCGTCTTTCACCTTTTATTCTCAATAATCTCCGGCTTGTCCATAATGGTATATAGCAGACAGCCAGTATATTAAAAAAATGGGACTATAACGAAAGGAAATGGATGTCGCACCGTCATAGTTGTTAGGAGAACTCTAGGCCTTTGTGTGAGGAAAGTGCCCTTGGGAATTAAAGCTTACGCCAGTAAAACATTGGTAATTTAATATTACGGGTCAAATGACATGTGCTCCATGAAAGGTTTTTACAAAATGCTTACTGAAAAATCAAACGTTTAATTACAACTGTTAATATGATAAATATGCAATTTAATATTATTATAATTAATTTATTTTTCTGTACGGTTAGATGTAGTTAATTTTGTAAAATGTTTTATTAGTGCAGGCTTCAGTTGTAAAAGTTTCCCCATCGTCAGCTCAAAAGTAGGAAGGCGTGCAAATAAATGCTTGCTCTGAAAAATCATGCCGCTGAACGCCAAATTCAGTGGGAAATCATTATTCTTGTGTCATGAACTTTGGGAGAGGTATTAGCCTGTAGACATGAAAATTAATTGAAGTGATATTTGTGCTATTTTTGTAAGTAAGTTCTTTACTCCTATCTTCCAGCCTTTGACTCGGCAAAGCCATGACTACAGAGAGAGAGAGAGAGACTTTATTGACACTGCTTTCAACTGAAAGTAGCCATTGCTGACTCAGTATACATTTCACATTGGTTTA
>JAQGAK010000618.1:0-62896 GCA_034696945.1 Lipothrix lubbocki
AACTGTTCCCAGTTTGGTCCTGTTCCTGTTCCTGTACCCAAATACCCGGGTTGTTCCTGTACCCGTGCCCATGCCTATCTTAAACCGCAATAAGTTCTGTAGCATTTCGACACGCATAAAAATTCCAATGGCATTTATAAAGAATGAAACACTAAAATCCACAGCTGATAACTGCATATATATTTCCAATAAAATTTATAATTCCCAAAGTCAATTTCAGAAACCACTGATTCCCCATATTATCCATACAAACCTATCCTCAGATTTTTCTTTTTCGTCAAAATGGAAGCACTGAAATATTTTCAAACACAATTTTTCCAAGTTTTTGTAATTGTTGTGATGGTGTCGACGTTTCTGACTATGGAAACCCACAGCTTTCGGGGTCGATCCTATAATGACGGTTTTGAGAATTCAGAAAGCCATGAAGCTAAGAACTGGGTAAATATAAATAAGAATATATTATTGGTGAATATTATAATTTAATAATTAAACTCAACGTTGTAGGCGAAATATAAATACAAAAAAAGTGTAATTTATTTCATCATAAATATGAAGTTAAAATGCAGTTGGAGTAACACACCTTTTGTAATAATTGATAATTACTTTACTTCGATACAATGAAAATTAAAAATATGTTATATAACATTAGAAATGCATCCCAAATGGAAATCCATGTGGGCCCAAGATCGTGAAACGTTGTTGCGATGTGTGTCACCACTTTATGAACATTTGCGGACCGTTTGTCCACGGCTCGTCCATCGATCAACTGCCCGCCAAATGACTGGTCTGGTTCAAAATCGGTGAGCATGTTAGTGATATTTTTGGAACACCATTATCGAAGAGCAGCCATGAAATTACTACTTTCCATTTTTTGTCGTCGATGTGGTTTGAAATCATGAAATATTAATTTTTAATTCTATTGGAATTTAATATTCGCCCTATAAGTTATTATTATTTCAGTTTTAATTGAATTACAAAATGAATAAATTAGTAATAATAATTAAATACCGTAAATGACTAATGCTAACACAATTTCATAATTTTCTAAATTTTACGCCCAAACGTTCTATTTTGACGAATCATACGAATCGAATCCTCGAATCGGACTGTTGTGGAATTATGACGCTTAAATGTAGCCCGTTGAAATCCTTGCACACACGAGTTTCACTCATTTGCGCAACAGATGGCTGGAGCTATCTGACATGAGAATGTAAATCTTGGATTTTTTATGAACATATTGAATTAATAAGCCTGTTTTGACTAATAACTTCCAAAGTTTATAAAAGTTGTTTAACTCAATATTAAGTGTACTATTAATTAAGCTGAGAATTTAATTATTCTAATATAATTTGTTCTTCAAATGAATTAAATTTATTCGAATAAATTGTATTTTTAAAATATGTTTTTAAATAAATAAATAATGTAGATAATATTTTTTCAACTAGATTATAGATTCTATACCGCAACCAAATAAAAGTAACATATTATTTCATCATTACAACAATGACTCAGATCCATTAACAACAAATTATTATTATTCTGCTCGCAAATATTGCAACAGGTTTATAGTTTTTTTCGCGCACATATTTGTCAATTTGTCCTCATCTTGTGCATTTTGTTGGAACAAGCGCAAATAAGTCTTCTACTCTTATCATTGATCATGGTCCCAAATAAGACACAAATAATGCATAATGCATGAGGAAAGACATCGGACTCTTTTGAGCAAGCACATTGTGTGTGTCCACACAATGTGAGACGAACGGTGTTTTGTCTTTAAAAACAAACATGGAATGGGATCTATTAATCTTGTGCAAATAAAATGAAACAGCTCTTCTGTTTCCTCTCCATATCTCCATAGTTCCGCACGAGCAGCAGCCAACTCTTCGATAAAATATAGATTCTTCTGCTTCTGCAGTTGTCTAAATTCTTCTGTCGTCCTTGTCAAAGCCATAACAAGAATTATTACGACCGATAAAATTCACTTGGAGAGTGATGCTCCTTTATACTCAAGTAATGCTCTAATAAAATTCCCACATGTACGCACAGAAGTTGCTATCGGCGTGTGTGTGTATAAGTGACAGCGTCTTTTATGTAAATTGGCATGCGACAATTAAACTTGTGAACAGTAGGTTTGATTACCCTTTCATAGCTAGTAATTGGACGTTCTCTCTTAATTTAATTATCTTGTAAATTTCTACACTTAATGGCTGAACATGGAGAAGCTGAGGCACAAGGAAATACTATTTACGAAACGGTTCCCCAGCGGATGCTATTAAACATTGATGTTTAGATGGAGATACTTTTACGTTGATTATTTTATTTAATTGTATGTACGCAAGTATACTTACACTGATGCTATTGGAAAAACAATAACGGCAATAAATTATTACCATAAGGATAATTTCATTAAACATGCTGTGCAACGAGCATAGCGTCGGTTAAACATGCAAAGGTGCTAAAATTTTCGTAACGTTATGGCTTAAAAACAATTATGGCACATTTTCATATTTAGCCGATGATAGGTATTTTATACATACATACTAAGCGATTGTATTTTAGTACTCTTTCATGTTAAGTTTAGACATTGTTCTGTATTTATTTATTTACTTTGCAATTATTTTATATTACAAATACTATGCTAAATTTTGTGTTGTATTCATTTATTGTGCATTTATTACTCAATTTTTTGAATAGTCTTTTGTATTTATCTTGTAATTATTTTTTATTTATTGTGTGTTTATTCTGATTCGTATTTCATATGGGTTATATTTGTTATAAGAACAGCTCGGCTATATTACTGCACATGATTTTAAACTAAAAGAGCTGTCAGAATCTATTTAATGTATTGACATTCAGTGTATATACATATATCTAGTATGTGTATGTAACAGGGTTAGATTATATCAGATTACCCGGTGTTTGGGAAGCTCTCACAGGATAAAAAGAGCTGCTCACTATGACTCCGAAACCGAAAGCTCCACCGCCATTACAGCGAGATAAAGGATCTCTCAGCCATATGGATACCGCATGAAGGTTATACATCGCAGTCATTAAACCTTGGTTGTCAGGCTAAAACGGTCGTAAAATAATGCACTCTTGATTCAGCTTTCAACTCAATTACAAAGATCCTTTCCTGGATACCGTATTTGATGATGTTGCCTGGGATCTTGGCAATGAACTTGATTCTCTTGGACGGGAAACTGGAGTCTCACGATCTTTTCCAAGGACATCAACGAATATGCCGAGTTACTGGAAATTGCAGAAGAGATATTACGCGACAAACAATCTGGACTGGTAATAGGATCCGACTATATGTACCTCTACGGAAGAGTACCTATCTTAAATACCTATAGTGTAATATGTAATAGTGGAGAGCAACAAATGTTATGGAGTTACTTTTGGATCTCTCACGTTACTGTTTACTCTTTGTTTTAAAGTCAGTATACTCCACAGTTGTTGTAATACTTTTGCTCACAAGCTGCACAGAATCCAATGAATTGTTTTTTAACAAGCTCATTTCTTGGGAGCAAATAAGCTGCTAATTAGACATTTAGGATAAGCGGAGTTATTTCAAGAAATAAGATCGCTATGCCTTTCTGCATGCTCTTGTTTTTGGTGTGATCCTTGCTGCTGATCAAACAGCTAACTAAAAAGAATAGTTTGCTCTGTCTGATAGAAAAACCAATTCTACTATGATTCAATCAAGGCTTAATTTATACAATTCAATACTGTTTTGCTAAGTGTTTATCCTCGCTCCTACTTTTGCTTTATTTTCAGTATCGAACTGAATAACATTATCCGCAATAAAGTCACGATTTGCTTATTTTCTTTGAGAGTCCATTCGATTCACTTAAACTGCTCTTTGTACTTGAAGTTGTAGATAAACATTCGGTGCAATCGTCAGTACATGATGCTGTTATACATAAGATACATATAAGTACATTAGAATAACATTAGATTCTACTGCTACTGCTTAATCTTCTATTTCTACGATATTCCAATTCCCTCAGCAATAGTCTTTTATCTGTGTATATACAGTATCCTGAGATCTCAAAACTCGTATCTAATCATCATTTATAAAGCCGTAATGTTTAGCAATCTGAATTGAATCTAAGGCAAGTAATTAAATGTAAACCTAATGGAAAGAATCCAGGGAAATGGATGAAACATCCCATCCCATGAATTCTCATGTTTGTGGTTGATTAACATTGCACAATAAACCTCCTAAAGCAGAGGAAAGACATGTATGTAGTTATGTATCTATACCTAAAAATATGCTTGTCCTCAATACAGCACACCACAATATGAACTTATTTCAATTTACTCCAGCCTCAAGTCATATAATTTCATCAGCTCTTCTTATAATTTGCCAACTGTTTAAACAGTACTGGGTATGTCATTCATTACCTAAATCGTACTTTATTGCCACTAGCTCACCTATTTTACTAACTCAAGGTAGTTAATTTTGGTTAGCGAAGCTTTGGCCAGGCACGAATAAATAAAGCCATAATTACAGATACTAGTTATGAAAATTAAATTAAATAAAAAAACTAAGGAAAAGAATTCCAAAACGCAGTTAAAAACTAAAATAAATACAAAATAATACAAAACCCAAAATACATGCAAAATAATACAAAATCCAAAATAAATACAAAATAATACAAAATCCAAAATACATACAGAATAATACAAAATCCAAAATACATACAAAATCCAAAATACATACAAAATAATACAAAACCCAAAATACATACAAAATAATACAAAACCCAAAATACATACAAAACCCAAAATACATAAAAAGTAAGTCTAAAATAAATACAAAATATTAAAAAAACGAGTAAGTCCAAAGAAATACAAAAAAAGTAAAAAAAAAAAAAAAAATTCAAAATGAATACAAAATTTAAAAATGAATGCCAAGTGAAAGTGATATAATTACTTATGTATGTATGTATATAGTTTAAGATTCTGCAAATTTTACACAAGCATTCTAGATTCATCGGAGTTGATCATTATAACAACAGACGTTTGGCTTACTTTTCCAAGGTTTTTAGTATCTTTCTAATGCGAATGCGAATCGGCCACAACGGATTTCACGCCTGATTTCTTCGTAATCCTGCTGGAGATCAGAGTTGTACCTGTATAGTTTCTGTACACCTATAGGTTCTAATTACTATCATCTGTTTATCCAAGAAATTCTATACTCTACCAGTTTATTCTTATTACAAAATTCTTGGTACACAAGGCGTTGATGAAACTTTATTAATTATTACTACAGCAACTTATATAATCTATACGTACATATATATGTAAGCAAGTTATCTTACACTGCTGCTGGAATATTAATTATGCCGCCATAGTGAAACTGTACAGTATAAGTATACGTATATTGGTTTTTTCAAGAATTTTTAATTTCCTGGAATGTCAGCAGCACATCAAGTCGTGAAAAACTTTCAAGCTTCTAGTTATTCTTAGTAATGCTGCAAAGATGTAAAATACATATCAAAAGAGAAGAGCATTATAGATGAGCTCAAGATGAAAGCTCCTAGCTGCGCTGATAATTTCATTAGAAATAATCCTTTGATCTTAGAGTCAACTAATGAACATAGCAAATCTTCACTACTTTGTGTGAGAGTATTCTTTGAACTATCGAGCCTATATATGTGAATCTATGTACATATATCTTCTACCTAGATGAATCTATGTAGTTCCTTGTTAAAATTAAATGTTCTCCAAAAGAACTCAAGTATCGCCACTTCTTTAGACCTGGTTATTGTATACACGAAAATTATACTTAACTGCATAAGTATCACTCCGTGGAGAAACTTTTATTTATGCTTGAGAAGCTCGAACTGAAGATTCTGTATTTTCTTTCATCCGATCTTTTAACCATAAAACTGCTGCGTGTATATCTTAAGGAAAATTTGACACCCGAGTGTTTCTCGAGTACACAGAAGTTGTTTGAATTCAAATAGGAAGGGTTTTTATTTCATTTATGCAGCGTGCTGTATCATCTTATTTACTACATATATCCAGCATGCTATACTACCATCATAGTTAAAATTATAAAGCAAGTTGGATTATCTTATTAAATACACGCATATAATGAATCCAGTTTCTGTTTCTAATTTCTTTTTTAACCTGTGAGCATTAATTCTTCAAAACTATTTCCTTGCTGCACAAAAAAGTTTCCTTCCCAAGAGTTTCCTAAAACAAACTTACACACCTTGGAAGCAAGAAATTTCCTTGTTCAGATCACAAATACAAAGGATCTTTGTTAATATTGCAAAAGCACGGAATACATAGTTGCGGGTGAGGAAATCAAGAAGAAAACTTTTGTGTGTATTCATTTTTTATATATTCGTTCAACTTGTTCATCTATAGTTCAAGTAATGTTATCTTCTTCGTCCTCCCGTGGTTTCTGTTTCTGCACATATGTACGTACTTTGTTGGTTTATTACATTCCATCAGAAGAGCAGAGGTTCAGAGCACACGCAAGAAACGGAATAAAAAAGATGGAGTGTGTGACAAAAAAAGTTGTATTTATTTAAGTAAAAGTTTTGGGATCATTCCACCGGTGGACTACTGTTGTAGTGTAGTATTTATATAAAATATGCACAAGTGTAAAACTGATAAACGAGGAAAGTTTTGCCAGCAGCGGAGATGTTATGTATATACTTTCAACCTTATCAACGCAAAGGATTACAATGTCACTTGTTAAAATAAGTGGAGTACAGCAGATACTGTAAGAACAAAAATCTCCGCGAGGGCTTACATACTTTTATCGTTAAATTTTTTTAAAGCGTATAATAATATTGTGCAACTTTATGCAGCCCATACAAAAAGTTTATACTTCCATTGCCTTTATATGCAATACCAGTAGGTATAATTATATGTAATTAGATATGTGAATTTTATATACACAAGATTTATTTAAAGCAAAAACCTTATCCACACTACAGGTTTTATAACATCAAGGTTTACCTATTATTACGTAATTACTATAAAATGTAGTGATGAATACTTACATAGAATAGATACAAGTTTAAAGTTAATCGTCAAACTGTTAAAACAAGCTTCGCACTCTCACCGGTTCTCCTTATCATCTGACGTTATAAACCTTGTAAGCACATTATACACTACCGTGCCGAAAGAATTACTAGTTTACTGGAAGCAGGACGAGTCGTCAAGTGTGAGCACTTGTATACAAATTAAATGATGTCATAACCGCAGAAGTAGACGATGGGGATTTTCGCATTATAAAAATCTAACCGCAATATATGTACACACAATATTGCAAAAACATATTCGCTTCGTTACTACTTTTAAATAACAGCTCTCAGTCAAAATTTTAAATGCATTTGATGATTCAATAGTATGGAGATACATCTCTTAACAGCCTTGTATGTTAAATTTATTTTATATAAATAATATAAATATATATGCATTTGGAACTTTTTTCTTGTTGTCACTGTTGCAGACATACTTTAATTAGTAGTGCATTCCATTCCAAGACGCTTTTAAGCATTTGCGTGTGCTTCTTCTCTGAAAAAAAACTCTTTCACCAACTTAAAGAGCTGAAAACTTTTTCGATCATTAAATTTATTGTATTATTTTTGAAGTTTCCTAAAATGTGAGTAAATTCATAAATTTTTACCTTGCGTTCTGGAAAAATGAAAGAAATGCATGTGCTGATCAGTACTGTCTACAATTTTTTTTAAGGATGGGAAATTTTTGTAGCCTTGATTTTTAACACGTAACCATGCATTTCGGATATATTTATTTTATGTACTTACGTGAACAAATTTCGCACATTCCTCAACAACATTAGTAAACCCGTCTAAGAAGAAACCTATTATTACTAATACAATCAGAGCTGATTAATTACGGGTGAATTGAAGATTCAAACATGTATTTCACCCACAAGTATTCAAGTGATAAATTAGAGTTAAACTAATGAAGAATATGGTAAATTAAAGGAAAAGACTATAACCGGATTAATGAACTTCTAAATTAGCGGTTCAAATATATTCATGGCTAAACATTGCTTTGGTGAGTAAAAACAAAGTTAATGAATAAATTACTTTAAGAATACATTAAAAAATAAATTTGGTTAATTGGTATACATAATTAGGTCAAAAAGGTTCAGTAAAATTCTATTTTTCTTGCTGACTGAGTAGAAGATTAGGAGATATCTTTATTTTATAATACAAAAGCGAATAAAAGCTATATTGATGACAGCGCCGAAGCATTGAAACCTGCTTTTTGAAAGCTTCACCGTCGTCCTGAAGTTCGTCCTGTGCACTGTTCCTCACGTTTTTACACAGCAGCGTTTACATGAGAAGAACGAAAGGGTTACGGAGAAGCGGAGCATTGGAAAGATATAGCGAAATTTTGGTTGTGTGGAAGTTGAGCACGAACCTTTTTTCCTACACACGCAATCTTGCACATGGAGCGAGCACCACTGCAAAATTAAAGTCAGTCAGTCAGTCAGTCCTGCATGAACCAGCAAGCGAACAAGTAGTAAGTGTCGTGTCGTCGTGTCAGTTTTTTTCGTGGCATTGCAAGATGCCACTATTCGGGAAGAAGGACTCAACGAAAAAGCCGAAAAAGGATGGCAAAGACTCGGATAAAGGTCCTTCTGTTGAGGATAAATACGATATGAAAGATATTCTTGGCACGTAAGTTTAAATTAAATTAAATATTCTTGTGTCTTGCAGTGCAATTCCTTCGTAATTTACTGAATTTCTTATTTCGCTAACATTTTCTTTTAAATCTTCTCTTGAATCCTTTTTCAATTTTAGTATTCTCTAATATTTTTTCCTAGAATGTTAATGATTTTTCTTGTGAGTTCATAATCTTCGATAGAATGTGTGATTAGTGCATCCAGATTTTCATAAATTTGTACGTGTAATTTTACTGTGTCAACAGTTGACAATCAGTGATGTTTACATGTTATGATTTGATGGATTACCTTTTATTCATTTATTTATTATGGGCATTTGAGCACAAATTAATTTGTGAATGTGTATCAAAATAATTAATTGTGACAAATCATACCATGCAGCGGAGCCTTCTCACAAGTCCGGCTTGCTCAAACTAAGGAAGATGCTAGTATTATGTTTGCTATAAAAATCATCGATAAGAAAGCTCTGAAAGGGAAAGAAGACTCATTGGAAAATGAAATTAAAGTTCTACGAAGGTAAGTTTCCATTTGACTTTTATTTTAATTATTAAGTATCTACTTATATTTAATCAAATTTATAGCATTTATTATTTATATATTCTTGTTATTGCTAATTTAAGACATAAAATCGTCATCAATTAAAGCAATAAGACACGTGGGGTTCTTTCAGTAGCAAAAGTAATACACAACAGTTTGGACTTTGGGCAGTGGGATAATAATCACGAGTTTGGAATTAAGAATTTCAAAAAGGAGTAATAAGAGTTTCAAAAAGTCGTTGCACCGAAATCTCAAAAGATGAACTACACAGAGATAAGCAACCAGCTGATCTCTATAACCTCTTTATAGGTTCAGAATTCTTGTTATTCATTATTATATTTACTTTACTCTCGACAGGGTTTTGTACTGCAGTAGGTACATATATGTTGTATATGTACTTGCTTGAAAATATCGGAAACGTCAAGTGGTAACCATTGAGTTCAATGAGATTTGATTCTCAAAATGAAATTTTTTCCTTTCAATTTATTTACGTTTCCGGAAGCGAGAAATTTCAGATCGTAAGGAGAGAAGAGTTGTCAGTGTCAATCATTCTCAATTTCAAAAATCAGGCCTGTCTCATCTCAGCTACTTATGAACCTTTACAAATCACTTCTGCCTTTACGTCTTGTTAGACTTGCGGATACGAACCTTCTTGAATTCGAAAAGATTGCAGTGTGTATGGGTGACACGCTTCAAATACTGGAGGACACCTGTCAAACTTGTCCCTGCGATGTTCATGCATGCACTTCCTCAGTTGTGGTGTCATCTTTTTTTATCCTCTCCAGTTTTCAAAAGCTGGATGCTGTCATCTTTCAAAAGTTTGGTATGCGGGGTGTAAGTTCAGACGACTGTGCAGGTAGATTTTGCTGAAGCAATTAGTTGAATTAGTTTTAAATGAACTATTTCTAGGTTTTCTTATTATTATTTTAATCTCATATGTTAGTCACGAGATATTCTGATCCAGATTTAGAACTGTGCATATTGCTAACGTTGAATATATTTAAAGAATAAATCAGATTTGTCAAAGTCTTTACCTCCCCTATACAGGAAAGCACGTCTTTGATTTTAATTGATGTTGGTGCAATATGCAATCTCCCTAGAAATAAAATAATAAATGACGTGCAATCTTAAATTGACTTCAACAACAACTCTGAAGCTAATTTCATAGTTGCGATAACTAGTTCACTGTTCCCATTAACTATGTATTTTAATCCTGTTCCCATAACTTCAGTGTGACCATACATGTAGGTACAGTTTCATAGAGTTGCTAGCTAATTCTGTTTCTTTTAGCTGTAGTAACTATCCATGTTACTATTTAATTGCAGTATTTGGAATGACAGTTCAAGCGAAATAATTTTATGTTCCTGTTTAGCTCCAGTAACTATTTCGGTGACTGTGTAACTCCGCCATAATTGTGTTGCTGTCTAACATAAATAATTCTGGTCTCCAACTCTTTCATTATTACGGATCAAAATTACGGCTCATTCTGATAATTATTATTGCTCCTTCCCACTATCAGCACTCAAAATAGCTATTGTGATAAGTTGAGTGACGAGACGAGTCAGGCCAACTTTTTGCCAACGCTCCCAGAGCTTAACCAAACCGAGAATTATATCCCGCGTAAACATATTTCTATCTCAAAAGGCTTTTGCACCTTATTTAATGTGAGTACAGTAACTCCAACAACTGTTAGTGTGGGTATATCATATGTGTTTTGAGTTATTAAAAGAGATCGATTTCTACCTTTATGTGTGTGTACTGAACTACTAGTGATGCTTCTACAATATAGCGTCGAAACATCACTATGTTATTATTATATTATGGTCTGTGCTATAATATATCTCCGTATATTACTTTTTCAGAGTATGTTCTCCTTCATTTCAGGTTATTAGTTCACCTTTTCTATATCTAACATTTGACTGTATGTACTTTCATGTCCTTTCTCGTTCCATTGGGTGCTTCGGTGTGTTAGCAATAAGTAAATTGATTATAAGGAAATTTTCAACCAACTTTTACTGTCTTCTGGAGCAAATATGCATGTACAATGTAGTGAATATATGGACACTATAGCTTCCACCAAGTCGTAACTCGAGGTTCAGGCAGCTTTACAAGGTAGTAGCTGGGGAAATAAAGGACGGATATGATAGTCGCTATACTTCCAGGATAAATAAAGTTATGTCATTGATTCGGCTATGAGTGTGTGTGCATGGCTATAGATACATTTATATACATGTACAGTTATATATGTTTCAATACTTTCTTCGGTGTAACCTGTTAATCCAGGACCTTCAAACATACTCGTGTTCAGTGCTTCTAAACGTAAGACTTTCAATAAGCCTTTTTTGAAATGTACGATTACGGCTTTTTTTAAACTTCCGCTAAGGAGCAGTCTTATGTGTCGTTGAAGCTTTTTATCTCCACATACAGCAGTCGTATATTCTGTAGTAATGGGATTAGGAAAGGATTATATTCTGTTATTACTACAACTTCTCCATTTCATTTCATCTCTTTGATTGTCAGCTCAGTTTATTCTGCCTGATTTATATAGAGGTGGCTCCAATCTAGACTCTTGCTCATCCCATCATCTCAGGTCTGTCCTCATTCACTTCAATCAATGTCAGTGTATTTAATAACTGAAAATGAAATTAGCTGTGCTAGGGAATACAACTTGAAGATAGTTTTTGCTTATACAAAGGATTAACGGGAAGATGAATTGTGATACACAAAGGGTTAACCTGGAGATGCATATTTTATTTCACAAAAGATAAACCTAGAGATGAGTTTTATTTCACAATAAGATAAACCTGGAGATGAATTTTATTCCCTAAAAGATAAACCTGAAGACGAATTTGGTTGCACAAAGGATAACCTTGACTATGAGTTCAGCTTACCAAAGCCAAACCAAAGAATACAGTGTAAGATAAGAAATTCCAGTTTTCTCTGACACTCTTAAGTACAAGTATTTTTGTGTGTCAAACACTGATCACACTACTCTTTGGTTATTTATGAACGATACAAATATGTGCAGTGGCAGATTGGTCATATCCTTCTTTCGTGGATCTTTCACCGCAGCATTCGTCTTGTTTGTAAACAAATCTGCAAAGATGATGGAAATTTTGTTAATTCCAAACATGTTACGACATACCTATATAGATAAGGATTTAGATAGAAGGAATTTGAGTTTTGGAAGTATGTGGATGGATATGCATTTCAAATTTCATCTAGGTAAGACATGGAATTCAAATTTTTGTTTCTAAAAAGCAATTTCGGTATTTGAAGCTATAGAGCAAAACTGTTTGAGTTGTTTGTCTGTGTGCGTTATATGCGAACGTGCATGAAATATAATCAGCAATATGATTCAGAAGGCCAACTTACATATTATCACAAATAACTATATGTCGCTATTTTGCGTACGTGTATCTTCAGTAATTTTGTGTGTACTGCGCGTAGGAAGCGCAATATTAAATCAACTTTCAGTCGTTACAAGTAAGTATATAAAAGAGGATGGAAGTGCATAGTAAGTAGATAGCTATTTTAGAGGTACGAATACATTTGTGATTACAGGTTAGAAGCATTTAGGCATAGCCGATGACAAACAATGCACCTTTAATTTCTCTTGCCACTATTTCTGTATAATGACATTAGGAGACAGGTAACTTAATTAAGGTTGGGGTAGTTTATGTGAATTGATTTGAATAACTCCATTCAACGGAAACTTTGTCGTGATAGATACCTTCGTAGATATAAGTAAATGTATTAGGATTGGCACCAAAAACAGCTCATTACTACAGTGACTAAGTTCATTTTGATATTAGATTAAATGCGTCGAATTCTGCGAGAACGGAACACAATCGTCTACACGTTGCTCTCCATTATGTAACTGAATATTAATTTTCACCAAGTTTATTTCCACGTTTACACTAGAGTAGGTACTGTTTTATAGTAATTATGTACATAAGTATGCCGATCAGCTATATGCCAATAGTAGAATCGTTAGCACACTATGTATGTATACACTACTTGCTGCTGTACGTAGCTGTGTGAGTCATCGAGCAAGTTAATTTTGGCGTGTCTATTGTGCTGTGTATTTCTGTAAAAGCAATGCTTTGTGTCCCCAAAATAATAAATGGCACAAATTAATACAACTTGTTCTTGTGGGTCATATGTGTTGACTCTGATTTCAATGTGTTTCCATTGTACTGAAAGAGTTTTGTACATGAGGATACTGGCAACATAATAATAACACAGTACGATACTTTTTTGCTTCTGAACTCAAAGTAAGGATTGGCACTGAATAAATTTAATTAATATCCTTTTCATAACAACACTTACATACTTATTCTGTGTATAAACTTTTCTGACGTTTTATTCAATTAGTAACTCTAGTATACAAAGTGATGTGTATTGGTAATTATTGTAGGGAGTGTGTGCCAAGTGTCAGTCAAATTAAAAAATATTTAGCCCCACTATGAAATATTCATTAAATTTGTATTTTTAGCCTAATCGCTAGATTGCATTTTCTCAGTTTGGACGTTGCTTTAGTTCCAAAAGTGTGCCGGTAATAATCAAGTTTGTTTGAGATTGGCGAGGCTCTAGAAAATGAAAAGGTTCTTTTGGAGTACCGCTATACAGTTTTATAGGAATTTATTAGGTAAAGTTTTAGCATCATAAATGTGCACACATGTTAAAGGTTGGGGATAACATGTTGGAAATGTGAAAAGCCGTGATGTCATGCATGGAGTGTTTGTGTGAAGGGTGTTCCCGATTGTTAAGAATTCCGGGCGGGCTATCCAGAATGTTGTTAAGGCTGATGTTATACATAGGGCTGGATACATGATGATTTATGGTGGAATTACGCCTCTCTCGGTGTCTCAGAGCAGCAACATCAAGAGCTTGCCCGAATTTGGATTCGCATTTCATCCTCAAGTGGATTAGCCTTTGTTCCTTTCATATTAGGTACACACTCTACACGTGGACTTGTCCTATCTATCTACAAGTTAGGTTAGGTGTACATTTATGCTCTCCTCAACGTCCTGTGAACTCGATCTTGTCAGTTGGAATGCAAGATGAAGGAGAAGAAGAAGAAGTTTGTTAAGTGCACTATCTTCTACAGTCAAACAAAATCTTAAAATCTTCTACACACGTTCTAGCATGTGTATTTTAGCAATGCTGTGAAGCAGCATATAGAATAAGGATACATGACGACGACGGCGACAGAGATGCTCCGAAGCGGAGTCTTCTTGCAAATTTTACAATTTTGGTACCAAAGTTTTGTTGCACAAGTTGCTCATTCTTATGTAAAATTGTGATGATACTGCTCCGGGTGTGGGTGAGAAGGTTAGGAAAGCAAGCAAATGGCTCGTCTGCGAGGAGCACATAATCATACACTGAGATTAGATCCTGACGATGTTACGGACGCGGTGTGCAGTTCCGCGAGGTCAATTTCGTCCTGTGTAAATCTACGTAATACGTAACTATTAAATTTACGAACTATATAAAGCTCGGATTGGAATATATTATAGGTATGTTTAATATGCGTTATTATGTACATTTACATATGTAGGATACTGTCATGTATATGATATTTGCATAAATATGCTATTTACATATTCGTAGCTTATGTATTAGGGGAGGAATATTATAGATATTATAGACTAGATTTGGAAAATTTAAAGCTCATTCATCTCCCTCGGCCATGGAAGGAAAGTCATGAGGCTTTCTAATAACTCACGGTCCAAAGTATTCGAAGATAATTGTATTAATCTTGACAGCTCTGTCTGTCGTATGCTCTTCGTTCATCTTCGTCATATACAATAAGGCTATGTACATAACTTAAATATAGCATGTAGAGAAGCTCCTTTTCAATTTCATGCGCACACCCTTGTCTCTTTTTAAATACTTATTAGGTTTCAACCCTGTTATGGAACTGTAATAGCGTCCAATTTTCACGTATGTACGTATTCAGTACTAGTGTTATGTATCGGGAGTATTTCAAACAATTAGTTTTTGCAACATCTACAATTTATAAACCTAGGTATATAGTGCATATCTATAAATATAAATATTTCAAAAATGTATCCATCAACTTCATATTTCATCCTATCGTTCTATCTATGACAGCAACTTTTGTAGTTGTCCAACTGTCTTTGTAATGGTGGAACTTGTATACACATAGACACAATTAAATATAGAAAAAGTACATCATTTATCTGCACTCGTGTGTACTCCTATACATATAGCTTATGCATATACGGATGTAAATATATTGAAAATTGCCAGAACTATTTAAGCATAAATATGAAATATTAGTATATGTATAAGGACATGTAGGTACCTTCTTATTTTATACATAATTTAACTCCGTGTCAGAGTCAGCTGACGGATGGAAATCAAGTCTGCTAGTTTGGTGTCACGGGCTGTAAATAAGATAGATGAATGTATGAGGATCCTCCGCCTTGATTACATCATGTATTAGCTCAAGTGTAGAATTATGCATAGATATGTATTTTAATGTATCTTACTATTGATGCTGCTGCAACGAAGTAGTAATAATTATATTAATACAAAAGATATAAACACGAAAGTGTCGCTCTGCAAAGTTCATACTCTGAAACATTTTATGTAATTGTATGTAGAATCTAATAATAATAAAAATGCTCACAGGCCTTTGAAGGCGCGGAATATCTGCACTCCTACATTCACTCACACACACCCTCATTTTCCTCAATGGTGTCTTCTCTAATTATATTAGCAGGAGCAAAAGTTGATTAAAGTGGCCCTGACATTCTCTAGCAAAGTTCAATTAATACGACAGCAAGTTAAAGTGGGGACTGTCACTTGATGAAATGCAAACACACGTATGTAAATGTTGTATGTACGTTGGGAAAGGCAAGGAAATTCGTAACGTCCGAGCACTAAAATAGCAATGTGTAGACAGTAGATTAGTATCAAATTAAAACCACCCACAGTTTATATTAATTAATTAAATAAATTTGAAACTTAGTTGTTCAAACGTGACCTTGACTTGTTTCTACAGTAGGCACATCTGTCTTGATCTTACAATTTTACTAAATCCAACCCCTCTACAGGTAGAAATGTCCGTAATTTATTGAAGAAAAAGAGTATTGATTGATGTAACACTGAGACACATTCTTTCAAATAAAATTTGTATTATTGGCCGAAATTCAAGGCTGCATTTTTTAAGTAATATCAAATGACACCTTATTCCGCTCGTTGTATTAAAAATAAAAATTTAAAAGTATAACTTCCAGTTGAATTTCAAATTCTTTTAAGCTTTATAGATATAGAATACCTTATATTTGTAAGTTGAAGTTACACCTAAAAAACAAGAATGATTTGATATAAGTAATTTAGAATGAATTATTGTATCTCTTTTATTTTAACAGGTACATAAGGGTTCCAATCTTCTTATTAAGCTTCTTTTCGATTTTAAGCATTAATGAAACTTTTACCTCTCTATTTCGTTTATAACCTTGGTCTTGCAAAAGAGTATCACAGTTCTTGAGCACAGCTTTTTACATACAGTATACAACATACGTAGTTTTATATAGATTTTACAAAAGCAATACAACAAAAGTCGACTCAACGTTAATAACTTTTTGCATTTTTAAAATAAAGTTCGTTCGAGAAGCTTTTCTAGAGCACCAGAAACTCTCCTGCTGCTCCAACTCTCCTATGTATTGCAAATTTGTACGTACACAGCTATATCAAAAGGTGTTACGCTCAAAAGACTATAACATGTAATAGGAAATGAAATTGAAATGTCAAAAAAGTTACTACTATAAATGTTTCTCTATACATTCAGGTTGTTTCAGGGTTGCTAAGGATTTTCCTCCTTTTAAACCAATTTAAAGCTTAATGTCTTATATGTCTTTCCATCATCAGATTACTGTCGGTCTCCTTATATGCACCAATTCTTCAGGCTATATCGTCCAATACGCAGAATAAACTTAAAGGATATTGTTCGTATATTACCTAATGTATACTATCAAGTAAAGTTTGGTTAGTGTAATATTATATTAACTTTAGTTGAAATAAAGTCAGCGTGTTGTTGTTCTTGGCTTTCCATTTTATGATGAAATAGCGCTTGTTCCTTCTTTTACTTGTGATTTTCACGACGTAACACAAGAACAACAAATCGACATTCTTTTATTTTGTTTGACGAAATTACACGTCGGTTCAACTGTTCTTGTCAGTCTGCAATGTATTGTGCAGGTATTGACAACTAAAAGAGGAGCGTCAATTGATTGAACTGAAAATCTTGAAAGTGTATTAAGCTATGATTTCTGTTTCTGCAGGATTTCTATTATAACAATCATTGTACGCAATTAACAACAAGGTTTATTACAATTTCTTCAATTAATCCTGCAAGCTACTGGGCTGAAACTGAAACTTGTTAGCTTATTTTATAACCTCTCTCTCTCTCTCTTTCTCTCTCTCTCTCGCCGTTCCAAAGGCTTTTCATCATTCATTCAAGCGAAGTGACTGACATGATCATCCATTTCCATTGTAAGAGATCAATAATGATAATTAAATGTGAAGCCTATCTTTTATCGAATGTCTACGTGTGTCCAAGCTTTTTAACCTGCGTATAGTATTGTTATTAGCCATTTACAACAACAAAACGTGAATGAAATGGAAAGAGTACAAGTATTACAATCTAACTTTAATGTATGTAATTGTATATGCTTGTGTATCTTTCAGTACCGTGAGCATTGTATTTAGCCTACTTATCGTCGGTTAAATATGAAAAGGTGCTAAACTTTTCGTAACTTTATGGCTTAAAAACAATAATAGCACATTTTCACGTCTAGCCGACGATATGTAATCCATGTTGGCGTTGGTATGGTGAACAATAATAATAGAAGTGAGGAGAGTGGCTAGCCATCAATTGAGACGTGTGTAAATTGATATTCTGATTATAATTTATATGCAGCTAATAGCACACAAGTTATTTGGAATAGAAGCAGCGTGAAGGTTTTAAGGACAAGCTCTCGTCGAATTTACTCTCTGAGTAAAATCGAATTTCGACGGGGTACAATAGCATTGACTAGCTATTATGTAAGGAGTTATGGTTGTATGGATATAGAAATCTGAAAAGACGGTATGCTGTCTCGTTTCTTGCTATTATGGTTATGTAAATTGTACATAGGAATATAACAATATAATTTATATAGTCTGCTCCGTGGTAAACACTTGCACACAATCGTGTAAAATTTGTACACAATTTGCATTCATATAAGTTTTATTATACATGAACAAATTGTTCTGGAATATAAGATTTGTTGTATCCAACTACATTTGCATTTAGCCCGCATCTTGTACAGTAGGACTGTCGGTGGACAGAGGAGCGTACATAAGTTTAAGATTGAGGCTGAATGCAAGCATGGGGTATAATGAAGTAAACAAATCAAGTTGTATTGTCTGAATAGTTTTAGAAGATGAAAACCTCAACTCTTCTCTTCTCTCAACTCGAGTGCTTTTCACTTTTATTAGTTCTCGTTACTTCCCAAACACTTTGACATTCTCGGTGCCATATCCCCCGTCCTCCGTTTCATTACTGTTGCTTTGCAATCTAAATAGTGAAGGTAGTATGTATCAATAAATATATACATAGATACAACATATCAATTTACTATATGTGAACCTTCATATTCAATTTAAATAAATATAGCTATTCATTCCATAGAAAGAATAACTATATGTATAAATAATCACCTATTGAAATCATGTGTATATTATTTAGGTACATACATTATTTTACCTACATAACTATAGTCTTTCAATACCAAACAAATGTTTGCTTTACGTATATTCATGGGGAATTTTATGCGTTACAGTTGCTGTGGACGTTGTTACGTTATTAAGTACAGCAGATATAATGCACACAGTAGTCAGTAGTTTAACGTCAAATCACCTCCTTTCAAATCGTATCTAATGCCAGCAGTAGGTCGGTCGGTGGGTCTTCACCTTCATCTCCCTCAGCACACATCATTCCAGGGAATCTTGTAAACAAAGTTCCGATTATATAGAAAATTACTTACAATGTGTAAACATGTAGAATTAGTGAGTATACATATGCATATGTATATAAATCCGTTTAAAATCTCTCTAGGCTGTTGAAATTTGGGTCATTGACTACTAACAAAAGTTGGCGTAGTAGCTTGCAAATAAATACGTAAACATATTATGTGTGTATCTACGTTCATCTATATCTATGTAAAGTAAAGGTATTAGCATTAAGATACAAAGGAGAAGCTGTGAGGAGACTTCAACGACGATGACAGAGTCAGCCTCTCTATATACATCAAGAAATTATAAGCGTTCTGACTTTAATCACTAAAGTCAATGCTAATACAAAATGTATAAAATATGCTGTATGTACATACAAACTACGAGCGTAAACATAAAATAACGTCGAACTTTACGTGTTCAAGAGGAGCTCGTAATTGCTTTGGGAAGATGTATTTTAATTATAAATTGGAGTCTGCACATAGGTAGGTAAGGGGTGTAGAACGGAGATTTTCCAAATTTAATTTTTTAGTAATTTAATATTCATAATATATATCATAATTTAAAAAAATAAAATAATACCGGATAATAGTAAATAAATTGTAAAAGCGAGCACATAAAGCTTTGAAACCTAATATAATATAAGATATGCTTATTTTATAAATGAATAAATTCCTTGTGAAGATGTAGAAACCTGCTGGAAACTAAACGTTTTTATGAAGCGTGAACGGGTTTTTACGCCTGAGTGCTTAAATATAAGCCAAGCTTTGATTATGAATGCACAATTAAATTGAATTTATGTCAATGTCATATACACACAAGCAAAACCTTCTGTTTTTACAAAAACAAATAATCATTCTTTTTTTCTTCCAGTCGAGTATGTTAATCTTCAGGTCTCTTATTCCTTCTATCTGCTTGTCATAAAAGTTGATAAAAATAGAAGTAATTTTTAAGTGCACACACATGTATGTAGATACATATTATAATATACTTATCTTTAGTTTTATATATACATACCTATAGGTAAGTGCTTTATTCGATGTTTTCATTACTATTTCAACAATTAGAAATCATGGGATTTATAGGATTTTACAGTGTTTTTCATCCACAACGTTCGTGTTTATGTCGTGTTTTGTAAAGTGCATTCAGAAAACTATATTTTACACTGGCTGCATTATTACTTACGGAAAGTAACATTTATTACCGCATGTCACATGCATTGTTTTTTAAAACTTCCCTGATAATCTGGCATCTGGCTGTGTTGTACCGGCACTCACGGGTCCCATCACAAAAGCAACTGATGTGAAATATGTATAAATCGATAGAAAGTTGAAGCAATAATGATGATGAGTGTACATGTATAGAGTAGCGTGACCCTGTGGGAATAAACTTTATTTCCGATTCTCATGCATTACATATATATAATGTAATATGTGTAACATTTATCTACGTACCAAAACCAGTCTTTTTGAGCAATAATTTTAATTTCTACGTCTGCAAATAAAGGATTCCATGGTCAACGGAAACGCGTAAGAAAGGGCTCTGGATTCCTATATAATGTGATTATATGAAACATGTACCCGTATGAATGCAAGAATATGCAATATGAAATTCAGAATTTCAAGCAACATGCTTCAATAATTTCTATGTTAATTTTCTTGTACATTGCTTTTATGTATGCATCTATGTTTGTATATATGTATATACATATATATATTATGCACACATGACTTCAATAATTTTTATTGATAGTTTGTTTCTCCCTCTCTGGCATTATTAGTGCGATCATGTATGAAAATACATACTTGCCCTGCTCTCATCATTTGGGAAATATGGGCGTGCGAATAACTACAGTGACGGAGAGTGCTCCTAAAAGTTATTTTGTTCTTCCAAACGTGAAAACACACTTGTTTGTATGCGAAATGAATGATGTGGAGTATGCTTTTGTGTGTAGTTACGACTGTTGGAGGCTATATTTGTATATTTAAGTACAAATAAGTATATTAAGGATTGCCAGAGAGCATATATTATTATATAAGTTCAAGAGGAAAATATACGAAGGAATATATTGAAGAAACGTATAAAAGACAAATTGAACAGGGAGGGAGAAAATTGCAAGAATTGCGAACGTAGATGTTAAATATGCCATTTGCATTTGACATGGGGTTGTTGCTGTAGTTGGAATGGAAATGCAAATATAATTCCAATGGAATGAGTTTATACTTATGTGCGTATATAAGTATATACTTACCGCAGGGAGAAGTCAACTTTTGTTTCATCACAAATTTGTCTTCCTTGCACATAAATTTAATTGCACTTCTAAGCTCTAGTGACACTCGATCACAATTGTATTTTATGAACATTTCCCAGGAGGAGCGTGGAACTCTGTCCTGGAGAAGTTATTATGTTATATGTTTTGAAGGTTCGATAACTTACTGTATTACTTATTGTTGTGCATACGTACCTTACTGTATTATTCATTGTTGTAAATATGTACCTTACACATATTTTAACATTTATTTCAACTTGTTGTTATTATATGTGTCTAAAGTACAAGTGCACACTTGAAAGTCAACCACATTCGATAGTTTTCGGGCGTTTAAGTGGAAAAACAACCGCTTTTGAACATTCGGTTATAACAAAAGGGACATGGAGACTACTTGTTGTGGGTTTGCAAGTTCTCCAAAAAGTTTATCATGTTCAAAAGTTATATGCTCTATAGAAATTAGAAGGAATAACTTGAGCTATATTCTAAAACTATATATGTATAAATTCAGGGTTCCAAATATTAAATACATAAAGATCCTACTAGGGAAAATTTATATGGAAATTTCTCTATGTAAAAACAATATTATAAAAAATTCAGGTTGCTAAAATTCATTCTAAAATTCTTGGAAATCAATCTAGTACGAAGATCAGCTTGAGAAGCAATTTCATTCCTCTGATGAATACTAAGAAATGCATTCAAGCGTGAGCTCTCAATACTCTTGAAATTAATGAGAAACAATAAAATTAATTTATTATTAATTCTCGTCAAATTCTAATTTATACGGAACTGCAAATTACAAAACAAATACGCAATTGGTTGTACTTTTCCTACTTGTCAATATTTTGAAGGATTTAATTGCTCTCTATGTTTACTTAACTTCTTTAGATTTGATTAGCAAAAGTTTATTCATTTGAACACTGTTTCACGTAAATAGTTATACATCACTGAACATCCGAAGATTAGCATCCAGAGCTTTTATACTTTTTGCATTAGTGTCCTCGTCGTTTTGCTACTGAATTTCATCGGCATTCCTTTATTCTTGATACAAAACTTTGGTCAGATGCTAATTTTACAAACGCAGTATTAGTAGTCTTCTGTGCAGTCTGGTTAATAAAGTATTGTTCTATCCAGTTAATGGGGTTCTTGTGCTTTAATATGGAGTATGTATACATATAGAGGTTTCAGTTTATAAGTATGTGCTGTTCCAGTGCTTTACTAGAACAGGCGTATTAATTAGGTGGACTTTAGATTAGAGCCCCGCAGAAATCTACACAGACTTGGCAGCTGTTAATTAGATGGAAGTTTCATCCTTTTGAAACAAGGACTCTGCTGGTAAAAAACAAAAAGGAGAGTGGAGAAGTACAAAAGAGCTGTACAATAAGAGTTTGAAACGCAACGCACTTTTGTAAAGTCTCAACTACTGCAGGTTGCCGCTGCTCCATCCCGCATTTTTCTAGGCATTTATTTTTTGTTGGCACTATAACGTACAGAGAAAACGAGGACGAGGAGCGCGGCGGGAGAAAGGACTTTTTCCTCTATATGTAAAAAATGTATGGCCACTCAGGCCGCCGCACTGTTAAGTTTTTATTATGAGAAAATAAGACTCTAAATGTTTGTTTCCTGCGTCCACACTTAATGAATGGTAGTATACATAGGTATTATGTATTATAAACAATAGTTAAAAGAATAAAATAAGTATAAGAGCAAATAAGAGAAAGCGCAGAATAGAATTCTCCCTTCCATGTCTCTGTCATATATGTAGTTGAGTGCGAAAAAGAAAGTTGTTTAGAGGCAAGGGCAATAAGCTATATACACTTTGATATTTGAGGGATGGTGATAGAGAACGTTTTAT
Source organism: Lipothrix lubbocki (assembly GCA_034696945.1). Classification (NCBI taxonomy): domain Eukaryota; kingdom Metazoa; phylum Arthropoda; class Collembola; order Symphypleona; family Sminthuridae; genus Lipothrix; species Lipothrix lubbocki. The sequence goes on from JAQGAK010000618.1 coordinate 23,377, forward strand.
AGTCATTGCCCTGAGCAACAACACGAGAGAGAGAGAAAAAAGAAGAGTAAAGCTGTCAAGAATGTTATATATGTTTATACATTACATGATATATACATACTATTATAAAGGTCCTGATCCGCATTCTGCAAGGACGTGCACACATCTATGTGTGTGTATGTGTACATATAAACATCAACTGCCGAAGCATCAACCTTTGTTGAACCGCCAGCTATTAGAACTTACGGGCTACTCCTGCTCCTTTTTGGCCATACACGGAAATATTCTGTGGACCCGCAGTTGGTTTCGTGAGGTGCATTTTTACTTGGAGTTTTGCTTTTGGCTTTGCTTTGGCTATTATTTCTTGTCCTCCGACGGGCAGAAGGGCAGTTCTGTAGTTCTTGTTCTTGGCAATGGGATCTGCCAATGTCTGCGGGTGCTCCTGGATAGGATTTCAAACTACCTTGATTAACTTTTATTTATTTCTATGGAAAGAGCTCCTTTCCAATGCGAGATCAGCTTTTTCAGATCAAAATTATCGCATTTTTAGCGCTAAAGTTATAGCCTTTCTTATCAAAAGTATAGCCTTTATGACAGGTTGTAAGAGGTTACATTACTAAATCGATAGTAATAAAGTCATAATTATTACAGCGTTTAATGGCAAATTTATAGCCTTTTTAGTGCAAAGATTAGCGCTATTAGTTTGTTTTATACTGAAAAATATCATTGACGATGTTATATCTGTAAGAGGTTTTTAATATAAACAAATTAATCCGAGGAATTAAAGTATGCAATTTGTTTTCTTTTCACGACTCTCTGGCCCAAATGCAAATTTGCATTGCAGAGGTCTTGAAAAGGGAATATTATTTCAAAAGAATAAAACAGCGGAGCTTATGTGTGTATATGTAGATATACATAAGCGTGTAATTTGTAGAATGTGTAGATTTTATAACACCAGCAACGCGCTCATTTTGTAAAACACAAGGCGACGTTTTGGCACGATCTGCAACTATTGACGCAGAACTTTTGTGAAATCGCTCGCTTGTGCCTTGGAGCTGAAAAGTTGATCATCAGTAGGATTCAAACCTATACCCATAAACATGTACGTATATGATGATATTAACGAAAAGGGATTTTTTCGTGGAAGTGATCCAAGAAGCGGAAAGGTTCCTTTTAAAGAATATTTTTACGGAAGAATATTATATATAATCATTCCGAAAAACGCCAAAAAGTGTGTCCCTTATTCTTGTGAAAAAGATTGGGAGAAAGGACGGAGGCGGTCGGGTATTCTTCACGGAGTTCGTATATGAAGTTAGCTTTCCCATATAGTCCTTCCAAAGATCAGAACCTACATCTACTATTACTACAACACCATACACATTTGTAGTAGTACAGCTTTTACTTTCTGACGTTTCTTCCCAGCAGCAGCTTTTGACATCCTATACACACATTTGCAATGAAAGAGTACGGGGAAAGCAACTTCTTGACTTACGTATACCTAGGCATTACAGCTACATATGCCCTCGTATATACTTAAGTATCTATACAGTTGTTTCCCGATCTATAAGAGCCTGTATGGAAGTTTAGAAGAACGTTGGAGGATCGATTCTTGCTTTATTTTCCCTGTGTGTATCTCTATATCTTGAATGTGTGCGTCTGTATTTTTGCTGTATATTTGTATTTTTGCTGTCGTATGTAGATACATGTGATGCATACTTTTATGTGCATTAATCGTAGCAACAACGACGTGGTATCACAACTTTATATTTCATTCTCCTGCCTTTTCTCCTGTTTTTCCCTGGTCCTCCACTCTTATTACGTTGGTATAAATTGTATCCTTATATTGTATATTTCTAAATTGTATTCCTAGTGTTGTTTGGCTGTAAATATCTATCTACTTATATCTACATGTAGACATATAGACCTTATATAAGAATAGCTATATAAAGTCTCTGTAGTCCCTATTGAGGTTTGCTTTGGTTGTTGCTTTCCTTTTGAAAAACAAGGCGGATGTGGAGAAGAAGTAGCTCTTCTGGTCGCAATAAATATAACAACAAAACACACTAACTACTACATGCTATAGTACAGTGCATTGTGCACACACCACGTTGTTGTTGTTGTTGTTGGCCTCTTTATCATCTTACTACCTTTCCAATGGCTTCCTCTCATGTGTTCCAATTCCCCGTAGTTTTATAAAGACATGAGAATATGCTTGAATGCATCGTTTGTTTGTGGTGAAAAATACTGACGATGGAGCAGTTACAATAAGATATATAGTCTTGTTGTTATAAATAAAGACATAAGAGAACATCCAATGTGATGGATCGGGAAACTATTACATAATTCAGAAAAGTACGTTGCTTGCTGTAGATATCAGTGAGTACAAGCCATAAACACATTGCTGGTTCAGTGAGCATTGTCGGTGCTTTAACAAGCTCGCACTAGTAACAGTTGTGAGGTCAATCGTATTATAGAAGAATGCAAGGAATTATAATTATTGTAGTAGTGGTGGGGAAGATAAGGATACAAAAAAATTTCTCTCATATTGACTCCAACAGCAAAATGAACCTGACTACTATTTTTCTTGTAATTCCTGCTGTTTTCAGTGTTTTCCTATTTGAAAGTTTGTTTTAGATTCTTTGAACACTGAACGTTATAATTGAAACATATTATCGGGTTATTTATTGGTGCAATGCAGTACCAGAAAAGTTATCTAAAAATAATTGTTTATTGGTGTAAGTAAAGTAATTATATTCAGTTCCTTGTGCGTACTAGAAACAGCAGTATCAAAAAGAGAATTTGATTGAAAAATCGAATTTATCGTTAACTGCTGGTAAACTCAACTCCGTAGGTATTAATTAATTTTGAATGGTTGCAGAATAGCAATTTAAAATATGACAGGGTGTGTTATTGTTCAAACGTATTAAGTCAGGCGATGATGGCAGAACTCCCAAGGCTACTTACGACACTAGTGTGTTATTGCTTATGAGAGCGTGAAGATAATAGGTTGGAAGGTTGTAACAACGGAATGATATTATGGCCCCGAAAACATATTCTAAAGGTTAAGGTGCATTTCGCAGGTATATATTGTACGATTTGCATGCTAACTGTGATGTTTTATTCGAGGGCACTGGAAGTATGCAGTCAAACATTTATTTTTGGTGTAGGGATTTTAAAATGTGTTTTTGTTTGTGTGAAGTCCTGAATGCCTGAGAAAATTCAATAGTATAGTTTATTTTTATTATGGGCTACATATATGTCTGTGCAGGTATGCATGTGTTTTTTTATTTTATAAATATGTTGACTTCATATAAGCGAACAATAACGCTTAGGGTGGCATAGAGGTAGAATGTAATGGAAAAAATACCTAGAAGTAATAATTGCATGTGATATGTGATTGAAAATCAAAAGTGACTTTATTTGCCGCCGCCGCCCCTGCTGCTTCACTTCTCGTCGTCTTTGTGTAGATACCACACAGTAAGGATAGTAAAAAAGGATCCATATTCAATGAGGATAATCTTCAGAGTTGTGGAGACAATCTAATAGTAAACCGATTGGAACAAATTGTGTACCCAGGTTGTGTGATATATGTACGGTTATATTTGTATGTATGGATACATAAAAGGTACGAGAAGATTCAGATATCTATATGAATACATGTAATGTTATAAACGGGGATGAATGCATGTTCTTGAAATATATTTACGTGAATGCATGGCACGGTAATGGAACTTTGTGCCTTTGATATGAGCGTAGAGATAGATTTTATATGAAGATTTCAATAGATGTATACTTTCGTTTTAAGTATTAAAAGATGCTGTGTGATGTTTGATGATGGAAGAGAAGATTCCTTGGAATTTGATTTGATTCCATATGAATAGCGACCGTAGATTTCTGAGGAGTGCATTTAGGTGGAATGTCGATATGAAATAAAATCCTAGACTAATATAAATATATGTAGACATATATGTTGCACAGTAAGTTATATGTTTGATGATAAATTATATGTATAGATCGGCAGGGTATAATAGATACCTAGGGAATGGAATAAGGAAGGCAGGTAGAAAAGCAATGTAATTATAGGTATATAGTAGGATATATTGTATGTTTCGCTATACTTGGTATAGCTTCGTATATATGATACCTACTCATAGTTTCTCTTCGTTCCGCACTGCCCAACAGATTTTGGCTTAGTGGCTGATTTGGAAATTGTGGTGAAAAGTTGGAAATTGCCATGATGAGGCTGGGAGCTTGCAGAACTGAAAGAGGATAGATATAGTAAAGTACATACACGGAAAAGAGACGGAGATGGAAGGAAAGACGAAGAAGAGAGAGAGAGAGGGTTGGACAAATCGATTAAATGATTGGTCTGTGCTGTAATTTTCTTCTATGGAATCCTATTCCTCTGTCCTATCCTATGTAATGTATCTGTTGGATGCCTGCTCGGCTTGTCTGCTGTGTGGACTCGTATTACTGTATACTTGTATGGTATTTGTATTTACTTACATGGCATTCGTATTTTATATCTACATTGTACTTATTGGCATTAGTTTATATGTAGTACGTATGTATAGCTACTACACTATAGTATATTTAGATACATATATAATTATATCATATGCACACACGGTTCAAGTTACTATTACAGCCAGGTGCTTTGAACTGTATAGAGCAAGCGGACGACTATTAGACGTAACAGCATCAACTTGATACCTGCATCATTATCACTGATGAAAGTATCTCTTGGCTTTTACCGTCAATTCGACCAGACCAGCGTTTGTTTGCTCAAGTAGCGAACTGACGACGAGAGACGATGAAACATGAAAGTGTGTATAAGAATATGTGAACGTTGAACGCACTAGAGATCGCAAGGATTGACACATGAGCTAAGCTTTAATTTTTGCTAATACAGCTCAAACATTTTGTATGTATGTATGTTTATTTGCCTTTATTACAGGAAATACATGTATAAGTTTTAATATGCTTATAGATACTTTTGTAAAAGGATATTTTTAAAGAAATTAAAGGCATTTGCATATTTAAACACTATTGAATTTCACTCAGGATTAGACGTGACTATTTTGTTTCAGTTGGAATTTATATCAGTAATTTGTTGGGGTTTTTGTAGGTTTTACTCGATTTTGGAGATTGAGTTTCTTTGCTGATGTCTAAAGTTTTGTTTCTTGAATAGCATCGGTGTTTTATTTAATGATAATGTGTTTAATTGTCGAACATTGCAGAATGTACTTTGAAAATAAACTTAAGTTCCTGATTCTAACTTCGAGTTGACTTTACTTTGGATTTCAAATTCAGTCATTTTGTTTGCTACATTTACACATATATGGTTGAAAAGTTTAGGTATATGCTTGTCAAAATCTGGTTAGGCCAAAATTCGCTGATTGCTGTTGATCTGAGTCGATTTGGGTTGTTGAATTTAGAGTTTCTATAACCAGATTTTGGGCAGGTTTTTGAAAGGTAGCCAAATTGAAACAGTTTTGGTTGTGAACGAAGTTTTGACTACCAATTTGAGGTGGTTTAGCCAGTTGAATATTAAATTTAGGACATAATTTGGACTGTCGAGTTCACAATTTGTCCCAATTGCGAAAATTTAATATAAGTCCCTGTTCTTGTATTCAGGAATTTTATTGTAGGGCTTATTCATGAGTGTACGTAGATACTTTCATCTTGAGATGTGCAATAATAAAATATATCAGCTTTCTCTTTTACATTGGGAAATACGGACAGACTCGCCCACACAGCACAGAAGTCAATGCTTGGGGACCTGAGTATAAAATATGTGTACAAAAGTATGTACATATGTAGGTATCTGCTCTGCTGGGACTTGTACCATCGACAAGAGTTTTCACACCCGCCTTGATTTATCCACGGGCGAAAAGCAATTTATAACAAGACGCCGAGGCTGATTGTGAGGACGATGGAGGCTCTTGTATGCCTTCCATCCAGTAGTGACTTTTCCCACAGCAGTTAAAGCTTGCACCAGGAGAGAAGCACTATCTATCTTGCCTTCTCTCTCTCTCTCTCTCTCTCTCTATCATGCTCGACTTGAATGAAATTTCTTGTCCTGCCTTTAGCATTTTATGCCATGCCATGGGTAGCATTTCACGTGTTTTTCTGCATAAATTGCTACATATTTGTTACACTTTTATAAGTCGATACATGTAATTATGTATACTTTACGGGTCATGGATCATGGGTCTACATTATGAATGTGTGTGTTTGTATACCTACAAATTATATATGTCAGTGTATTATATGTACCACGTCCCTGGAACCAAATTGACTTTTCAGCTGCGGCAAGTGTCTTGCCATTATTACAAAGGCTTACACATATTATTATATAGGACCTTCTTCTACATTGCAAATTCTTTTTTATCCTTTCTCATTTCCTTTTACTACACGCTTGATTATCCCGTCTCTAGTGAAAGCTACTCTCACAGTTTAACCTCTTTCCACCACGCTGTCCTTTACTGCTGTTGAAGGGGAGACAGAGATACTGGAAGATACAAAGTCAAGAGATTCCATCACACAAAAACACTGCTCTCGTGAGCAACGACTGTCAGTCATGATGTTTTTTTCGAACACAATCAGTAAAACACATATAGTACACATGTCTACACGCAAAACCTTCACCTCTTCGGCTTTGTGAAATTATGGGGTGACTCTCTGCTCTTATTATTAGTACTGTGCCTGAAGGGTTCTCTAACGTGTATTATTGTTATTATGTATTATAGCCCCTTATATACCTGTCTCCTTATAAGTAAAGGTAAAGATTTTGTTTAGGTCCATGCCCAATTCCGAAAAATGGTTATTTTACATTTGGCAATCTTCAAATGAAATGTGACGTCTTTTTCTTCATCCAAATATTTTTGGTGGTGAGTGATTAGACTGCTGTCGTATTCGCGACGTTGTACAATGTTAGTTCTATTTAAGATCAACGTGTACAGCTTAAATGCATTAACTATAGGGAAAGAGCAATCTAAAAGGACCAGCAAGATGAAAGCATGACACGCACCGACGTTTTGTTACTGTTGGTAAGAATATTTTGAAGGAGCGGAAATGACCAGGGGACTTTTAAAAGCCCGGTGTAAATTGAGTGAAAATGTGACTTTTCCCTCGGCTTTTACTGCTCTCTCTCTGCTCTTGTGTTACGTTGTAAATGCATGGGCTGGAGTAGCGTAATTAATTATGTTGTTAAAAGAGACATGCTGTATAGGAACGGGAGGGTGCGGTGTAATGTTTTATTACCACTGTGTAATGCTTTAACATGTTTCTCTCGGTAACAACAAGCCTTTTAATGCTCTACCCTTCTCCACTATTGTTGTGGGGCTATGCATGTATCTATATGTTTTCACAGTGTATTTTAAATGCTGAAATATAACGTGAAAGTGGAAATATCTATTCTCGAACCAGAAATATATTTAACCTGAAAACAGAAAATATATAACGGGAAAGCTGTAATGGCTGAAAACGAGCTTAAGTTAAATGGCCGGGGTGGTGGTTCTCGCCGAGAGTTGTCCTACTCGGGCAGATGTTTTTACCTTTGCCAAGAACAGGCAACGCTTTCTAATAGCTTCTTTTACCACGATACAAAAGCCTTTCCTGAGTTCTTGTTGGTTATGTCATAATAAGAAGCGGGTGGGATGTGGCATTGTAAATGTTTTTGGGAGAGCCAGCCTTGTTAGTGTGCCTATGTATTGTGAAAGCTATAAGTAATAATGGTTACATATTTCTACTCTACTTCGCTGCTGACAAGGGAAGAACTATTAGCTAAAGGAATAAGCGATAGTGTAAAGTAAAAGTGTGAAGAACATTATCTTATCTCTTGACATTTTCTTTAGTTTTCAACTTTCCCATTTACTTTAGATGTTACTTCTCTATTCTCAAGATCCTATTTTTGAGTGTTTTTAACGTTCTACTTCGAACGTTTTCTTAAACAGCCTTACGCTTTTACATTTTTTGTTATACTCGATATATCTACTCTTGTCCGCTTTTCAAATATTCTAGCTTTTGCATCTTTCTAAACGCTCCCCTTTGTATCTTTTTAAATGTTCTACTTTTTATCGTTTCGAACCTTCTCTACTACTTTGTATCGCCTTGAAGATTCTATTTTGCATTATTCTAAACGCTCTACTTTGTATATTCATTTCAACGCTCATTGTTCTTGAAGTCTATTAGGCGTATCGTTTTTCACAGAGAATCCACCATTTTTAATGAATAATTATAGCCCTAGAAATAGTTTAATGTTATGTAGTTGCAGTAATGGCTGAATTCGTTGCTGGTTGGCTGACGGCTCCTGTCCAGCTGTACTTTATTTTAATATTAATTATTATTAACGTTATTCTTACTCATGTTCTTCTATATGTGCAGGCTCCATGGGCCTTGACTTGGAAGTTTTATTTACTCAAGGCTTTCTCTTGGCTTTAGTTAGTGATATAGATACTTGTTATTGTACATTGTTATATGTACACTTGGGGCTTGTGTGTCTAGTAGGAGGTTGAAATTCTTATTATATATTACAAGCAGTTCTGCTGTTGTTAGACTGTGGTGAGGTTCATCTGTTATATGACTTGACATAAGGTATGTACATATGTATGCATCACTGCTACTCCTATGCTAAGTATGTAGAGATACTATACAGTGAATGTGTTTCTCGGTGCTCCTGCTGGGGAAAAATTGGAACACATTTTAAGTCTCATTTACGTGGCTGCTGGGCGCATCTTATCAGAATTTATATGTGCACGGCTAGTAACCACGGCAAATATTCTTTTCTGTGGAAAGCGAATGTTGTTCCGATGATAATGTGTGTAATACAGTAGCTATAAAATTTATATATCTTTGTGGTAGTGTTATATTATACCGCATTTATTTATATTATAATAATTTTATATATTACAGCATCTCATCATTCAACGCACAGCCATGGAAGTATAAATATCCACTTATTTAACATGTGAACTCATCTATAGTATAATAATCCTACATGATTATGATAAGGGAAGGATTAAGCTTTTTTTCTATATCCAGACTGCCCCGTTGTGGGTTTCTTTATTTTACGATAATAAAACTACGAGCTTGAGTTTCTGTTTACTTTTGCCCTTTTAACGATCAAACCTTATGAGTATTGCAGCTATTTTACTATCGTACGGGGTCTGTGTGTACATATTGTTTTTTATGATTTTGGAGGGCAAAAACGTAGCCGTTCAGTGCAGAGAATGAACTAAATGTACAACCTTGTAAAACATCCATCATTTTTTGTAACCTCGTATATTTAGGGGTGTAAACGTGGTGTTGTTGTAACACGTTTACTGTTGACAGTTTGCTGTCTATTTGAATCAGTGTTATTATTATTGAAGGTATGTGTGTAGACAGGAGAATTTTCTTTTAAACTTGCACGTAGAGAGTAAATATAAAAATATGCATATTTGACTGTAGTAGTTAAATATATATATATACATATAGGTACTCAGCTCCGGAATGATATTTTTTCATCGTATATGGCATTGATATCGGACATTTATCACAAGATTTCTGACACCTTATGTCATGTTCCATGGTATTCGTTATTTTATATGACGTCCCTTTGGAGAAGTCCCTTTTGGTATTATAATCATTTTTGTTGTTGTCTGTCTGTTCCGGGTCATCGCAACTCTCTCCTCACTTGTTTAGCAAAATCCAACCGAGCATATCTACGTGTATTAAGTTTTAACTGGTTTTGACACGCTTTGTTGTATGCTTGATCTGGGATTGAAATGATTGTGTATCTTTTACGCGGACCTCGGTTGTCATGTTTGTATTCAGCTCAATTGGTAAATGCATACATACATCCTTGAAGCAAGAATTTGATATGTTAATTCAGTTAATTGATTTGGGCATTTGTTTAATGCTGGGGAAAAATGGAGTAAAATTGATGACGAAAATATGTCAAAATAGTGTTTTGAAAATAATTATAATAAATGATTTCAGACATTTGAAGACATCGATAAAATGAAAAAGCTAATATATGCATTTTGACATGTTAAATAAAATAATAAAATATTCTTTTATGTTTGCAGACTTAAGCACCCGAATATCGTACAGCTCCTGGAGACATTCGAAGACAAGTCCAAAGTTTACCTTGTTATGGAACTGTAAGTTAATTAAATTAGTTTGCACATTTGTAGAACTTAATTAATAGTCATTTTATTGCTTGTTTGTATACTTATATACTTGGCATATTAAAATGGCTGCCTGCAGAGAATTGTATGTATGTATGCTACATATGCATATAAAAGATTTCATATAAAGATTATTCTCATGTTTAGTGGCTTTAATGCTGCATGATTAAATTCAGGAAGTGTGAAAGCCTCAGGAAGGGAGTTATATTGTTATTACTTATTTTAGTAGTGTAAATATGTATAGAAAGAAGTATATAGTTCCGGACTGTATAACTTTTAAGGTCAACAATAAAAAATATTTCTTTTTTACATCATCCCACAGAAAATAATATGATATGGAAGCTCCGGAGGGAGCTATTAGAGCGTAACCGAGTTTCCTAATCAGTCAAGAGTTTTTAGTTGTCCTGCTGGGATTTAGATTAAAAACTGGCTTTATTTCCTTTTGCAGTTTTTGCCCCGATGAAGGCTATGAAGAAACAATACTTTTCCCAACTGAAGTTGTCTTTTACTCATAAGTTACATACATATTATTTGTGTATAAAGGACAGATACTAAATGTACTTATAGTCAGGCATGTATATAAGCTCTATAGCAACTTCAATGTTAACTGATTATAAGTTCGTAATCTAAAAAAAAAATTCCCGCGTCCTTGTTGAAGTTTTAAAGAAATTTCGCCAATGTTTGAAAAGGCTTATAAGATAATAGAAAATAGTTTAAGTATGTCCAACATATAACATGACAGAGGATTTGAGTCAGAAACTAAAAAGCATTCTTCGTCTCTCCACTTGGATTTGTGTATACAGAAGCAGTGTGTTTTTCCGTGTATACATTTGTGTACCTACGTGCGTACACAAGTCATTCAAACAAGAATGGGCTGACAGGTCTTATTGTTGCTGTACAGTGAAGATGATTTATTACTTCATGGAAGATTAGTTGGCTGATGGAGTGCTGATTTGAGGAGAGTTGCAATTTCCTTTGACACTGTTTCGCTCCAACAGTCATCTAATCATGCACACGTGCATATTTGCGGATGCGGAGACAAAAAAAATTGTTTGTCATTCGCAAGTCACTTGACGGTCTCTTTTGACCTTTAAGGTGGCATTTTATATAGAAGATAAAACTAAGCCGGCTTTGGCGGATTCATTGTCATGTTTATCAATTTATTCTGGAGCTCAGCGTCCTTTTTGTATACTTACGCGGTCGTTTTTCCAGCATCCTGCGTTACCAGAAGAACGGAACTGTATTTGACTAGTATTTTAAATAATGTTCACAGTTGATTTAGTATGTGGTAAAGGTTTTTGTATGTTTTCAAGTATGTTTAAAGGTTGTTCAAATATTTATGAAGGACTTTTAAGTATGTTTACTTGTTTTAAAAGTATTTTTGAAGGCTTTCCATGTTTGTTTCAAGGGTATCTCAAAACGTTTACTTGTTTTAAAAGTATTTTTGAAGGCTTTCCATGTATATTTCAAGGGTTTCTCAAAAAGTTTAATTGTTTGTGAAGTATTAATAGCATACATTAAAAAAATATGCTTCAAGATCTCTTGTTTTTTTTAATTTTTTGAAAGCTTTTAAAACAAGTTTCAAGATTGCTTTTAAACAAGTTTTTAAAGCATGTTTTACGGTTTTTGTGTATCAAGGTTCTTCAAATTCTTAGGAGTTTTTAAATTTATGCAAAATCATGAAAATATGATGAATTTTGTTGGTCTTGATTAATAATTGAAATACGAGATTTTAGTTAAGTTTCTTGATTGCCTAGCTTTCATACACAGTCTGTGAACATCATCAGGGCGTTTAGAAGAATGGGGGAAACAATATTTTAAAATTATAACACATCTTTCTGTTTTATAAAAATTACTTAATAAAAAAAATAATAACAAATATTATTCAGGAAAGGAGGGAAAAACCAGCATTAATGTTCATTAATGCAATTGTTGATTGTAGAATTCCTACTTTTATTTTCCTTAAGAAATTCTGTTTTTCGGGAAGAATAATCGACTCCTTCCTGTCTATTCATGGGTTTTATTTTTTGTCAAATGACGAATTTTTGTTAAGAATAAATATAAGAAGAAAGTATTTTCATGCTTAAAGCTGAGGATTGATGACTTGTGATTTTATTATGCTTTTTGGGATAAATCACTCTAAGTTTTGAAAAAGCGGCATCCGCCAGTGTGAGTGCTATTGGTTCTTAAAATTTATATTTTGTAATGTCATATCATGTTGACTTTTCCCTTATAAAAAAACAGATCCAAATTCAAAAAATAAAGGTTTATTAAGCAAAGGGAAAAGATCAAAAAGAAAAGCGAATTCAAGCAAGAATGAACAAAGAGCATTGCTGTGTGAAAAGTGGATGTTTCTATTTGATACCTTTAGGATTTCGGATTCCATTCTCCTTTATTGTTACTTACTATTTATATGCACTTCATAGATACAAGTAAGTATGTATGTCATCACATGTGAGCTAATATTATTTTTTCTATATGTGAACTCTGTTTTTATAATACTTATACGATTTCTACAGTGAAAGCTCACGACTTCGTGTGTAGGTATGTATATAGATGTGATCCACTACTACAAGATATTACACGTCTCTCTCTCTCAACCTTTTTATTTCGTACCCGTCTCTCTCCATTCCACTGCCTCTCCATCATTTCGCATCCTTTGACTTTACTACTCGTCTTTCCCTCCGCATGTACGGCTATGCGTAAAAATTCACATTTTTTGTAAACACTTTTTCTTCTTCTAAAGGTAAAGCGCACATGAAAATGTCAAATAATGTGAAGAATTCTGACTATGGAAAATAAAGGGTTTTCACCTTGAAAATATACACATACGTATATAAATTCTACATAGTACAGTTATAGGAAATATGTAAACCCTAAGTCTTACCTTCAAAATGAAAAATATTTCTTTGGGGATTGTTAGTTCCATCTTTGTTCCGTGGAGATGCATGTGGGAAAGTTTTTTCTGGAGTGAAAACTGTGCATATAGTACCATGCGCGTAATTCTTTTTTGAAGGCTCTTTCTTCTTTTTCACATCTTCACCATTATATAGATGTGTACATGTAGGGAAAGCATGTCCTGGATGAGCACACGTTAAAGAAAGACGCTTCTTTTTCTTCTTCTTACTCCGTCAGGATTTAGGTTAACCGAGTGTGATGTCTGGCTTTTTGGTCTTTGTCCGTGCTGTTTCTGTTTCCATTAAGGCTCCTTTGAAAAGTTACATGATGTATAATATGTAACTACTACATATAAATATGCGCCATGGGGTTTGTGTGAGAAGTTACTAAAATGCTTGAGATCACATCAAGTCTTAGAATACACAACTTTTGGTGCAGTAGGTCCCACAGCGAAAAGTTAATATCCGCATATCTATATCTATAAGATATTATCAAAGTATCCGCGTCCTTGCACTTCATTCTCTGACAATTCAGTATCTATGTATATTGGATTCCTATGAAATTTTGTATTTAGCTGATGATGACTTTTATATAACAATGCTTTTTGCTACGCATAACTGCAAAAACTATTACAAATGTTGATACATGGGCACTACTTTACTTTGCCGGTCTGATGTCTTTTAACTCATTTTTTGGTACTTTTTCCCGCTCTGCTTCTGCTAATGTGAATGTTCAACTTGTGGGTGAACGCCACTCGCAGTAGGACAGAGAAAATGTAAATGTTGAAGGAACTTATTACACGTGGATATCTATGTGCAGGATACTTTTTGTACGTTGGCTTTTGTAAATGTTATCTCTATGTGGCTTCGTAAGTATTCGATTGTTCCCTTTGGACTCGAGATTTAAATAAGCCTAAAGCTGGAGGACTATTAGAATTTGAGTCTTGTTCTTTTGCTATTATATTACATTATTCCCTCTGGGGTATTTCTTGTTAACGTAAGTGTACTGGGTAATTTCAATGCAGTGCTGCTAGAATATCGTCGTGTATTTGAGACAAGATCCCCCTTGAGCGGGTGCAGTGGCTTTCTTTTATCGGAGACACATAATTACTGAATTTATTCTGATTTCAACCTGCAGGATTCCTTGTGGTAAAGTTGTTTTAGATATGTTTTTTATGAGAATTCTTCTAGTTTGAGTATTACCTTTAGTAATGTTTGTCGTAGTTGTAAATTTATGATGGAATGTGTTTGTATAAATACATGTACGCAAGGGAATATATTATATTATAATCAAGCTAGGGTTACATTAGATACGTCGGTGTATAGTTGTATTTACTCACCCAGTAAAATATCTTAATTTGTTTAGCATTTTGGAAATTTCAGCTCGTAGTTCAAAACAAATTGTTTCGAAATGTAAACGTGGAATAAGACCCTGTTCCTTGTAATCATTTAATGTTTAGTCGGAACCTGGTTGTCGGTTATATTTAATGCATGTAAGTCAGAAAATGAAGTGTTTATGGGTCAAATCAATTGCTTGCATTTAAGTCAAATAAATTCAGGGCACTTAAATCAAATAAATGCGGTGCATCTAAGTCAAATAAATTCAATGCGTGTAAGCCAAATACAATAGGAAGTGTTTGAAAAGTTTTGGTTCAAGTTGTTGAATGGATTAGGAAGTTTGTATTTTTTGCTTCCGCTGGGCGTACATACACAGTTCAGCAATATTTACTCTGTTACGTGGAGAGCGCAATCGAACATACTACACAGCATTGTTATTACATCATACCTCGTGGCTACAAGGAAGCTCCGTTTACAGTCCTGTTAACAATTGACTAGAAAGCCGTGTTAAGAGCTTATAGCCCTGATTAACTGGAGCGTACTTAATAAATAGCAGCAGCTTTTAGTCCATGTGATGCTTAATTCCAGAACCCTATAAACTATGTTGATACACTCTATCTTTATATATTAGTACTAGCAAGGTTCGTGGGAATTGCTGGATTTACACACAATGAAGTTTACCTGGGGTGTGGTGCAACTCTCTGTCTCTCTATTTTCACTACTTCTGCTATTTCCTCGTTTTGGTCTTCATTGCTTAAATATTTCAAATGATGCAACGTATTTGCAAATCTGGACGGCACTCAGGACCATTTTCTGGTCTTCTGGGCTTGGTTGTGTGCAAGCAAACCAAGCCAAGAGGTATATTGGCTGTACGTGTAGTTTCTCCTGGGATGAACCAGAAATCTCATTCAATTTCTTTACATATGTACCTACATTCCTTATGTATTACATTTGTATGTGTATTTCAATCTAGTCTTTTGAGTTGTATCTATTGGATTCGAGCTCATTTTGTGAACAATAATAGACGAGGTTCATGAATTCACATGGCTATTGTAGTCCTTGTCGATATAGGTAAGTTAGTGGCATATATGGTACATATAAATGGCTATATTACTATACGTGTTCATGTTTACACGGCTGTTCAGTTCTCCAAATACGTACACGCATGAGGTATTATATTACTAATACCTACTATGTCTATATCCTAAAACTTCATTAGTTTATATACCCAGTTGAGTGAAAGACATTTAATATTACGGGGAATTCTGTAGGGGTTAGAGTGTCAAGGTGTCTCATACGCTCATACTTAGATCTAGTAAAACTATATGCGATTTACAGGAATCACAGTAGGAGCATATAGCAACTGTTTAATCGTAAAGCTTTTAATCCAAGCTTGAACAAGTTGCATGTAGTCCTCGGAGTAATGCTGCCATAGTAAATAGCGCAGGTCTACTTAAGTAAACGACGTCCGTACGATGAGAAGTTAATAAAGTCAAGGGCCTCTTTAACCTGCTCTGAGAAGTTAGCATTGCTTGAAAGTTATGTAACTTTCTTCCTCTTTTGGTAGAATGTTCAGTTACGTAGACAGTTCATATATAGATACTTTCTTGAAATACTGACTGATTGCTAGATACATAGTATAGGTACATACATTCATTGATTGTGACGATAGTAAAGTTCAAGTATCTTGTAATTTGTCTCTTTCGCGATTTTTTTAGGAATCTTGGACGAATTGTCAACTTTATAAGTCGACTTTTTTGTTATACTGTATATGTACGTCGTAGGTGGTAAAAATCTTTAATATTTCAGGTATTAAAAGCTTGTTCAACTACTCTCAGAAAAGGTTTTATTAAGTATGGTTTTGCAATCGGGGGGCAATTTCACATTTATGTGTAGATAATGTTACAGTAGTCGACGCTTTCCTTGTATAAGCTTGAGTGCACGATAGGTACTTGTGAAACTTTGGAAAAGAAAGAGCTCTAAACGAGTCAGAATTGCATTTCGCATTGAGTTAGCATTAACAGTTGTAATAGCGTGTATAGTGAAACTACGGGGA
Source organism: Lipothrix lubbocki (assembly GCA_034696945.1). Classification (NCBI taxonomy): domain Eukaryota; kingdom Metazoa; phylum Arthropoda; class Collembola; order Symphypleona; family Sminthuridae; genus Lipothrix; species Lipothrix lubbocki. The sequence continues at coordinate 39,822 of JAQGAK010000618.1, forward strand.
GAAATATTTGACGGAAAACATATAAGTATATATTCATGTAGTATGTGTATAACTTTGTACATGTGAGGTTGAAAAGAATGAACCTGAAATTTTCAGTAAGTCAACCGTGAAGGAAAGTTAAGCTTCCAGTGTGTGTGTGTAGTTATGCTCACTTTTGGTCTTGGTGAACTAACTTTTTTGTCCGGAGACATTATTGTATGTTCTACATGCAAGTGTATTTGAGAAAAATTTACTTCTCTTGTGTTTTATTATTTGAACGTATATTATTATTAAGCTTATGTAGCAACTTTGTGGATTTTGGTCAAGTATTTTTTACATTTTTTCTATAGTATTTTAAGTTTAATATGTATATATAAGAATTCAATTTATTCAAACTCGGTAGCCATGAGTCGTATTTACATGAGTCGTAGTAGCAATGCTTTGGATTGCTCCGATCCGCGTGACTTCGAAGTCTAAAAGCCATCGAATAAAGTAGTGTGTCCAACAGTCCAGAATGTATGGATTTGGATTTCTCCTGTTGTATAGAAGTAATCCCGAGAGATTTTTCTGTCAACTTGAACACTTAGTGTAAGTATGTATATGCTCCAGTTGTTTCTTATCGGTGCTATTAACTCGTTTGCCATTTGGCTATGCAACCAGGCTAGTACGTAGTTGACTTGAATATATTATTGTATTAATTTTACTACTATAAAATTGGTGCGATTCCGTGCGAAACGCCATGTCTTAATTTTAAAGGGCGTCCCGCTAGGCAAAGGCAAAGTGGAAAGCGCGTCGCCGGGGCAGTAGATCAAACGCGCGCGTATTGTAATAATATTGTAACAATATTGTTACGATATTGTGCTAATTTTTTTATTTATTTATGCAGTTTGTATCAGTACCAATAAGACATCAGTTTTGACTGTAATATTCTGTTTTAACTAACTGGTTTACTTTTGAACAGGTCTCCGCTTTGGAAATCAATGTGTTTGTACATTGAATGGGCGGAAATTGTCAATAAAGATAAATACTAATAAGAATTCTACGACTTAAAAGTAACAACAATGCATCTAAAATTTCAAGGCATCCGTCCGAGTAGATGTTGCGTACTACATCCCTTTGATATTAGCTTACATGTACTTTAAAGAACGTTACTTAGAGAAGATTATTAATGAAGAAGGCCAATGAGACAAGCTTAATAAGTTGTTAAACACTGAAATGACAGGACTAGTTTCGGATACAAATCCTTTAGCGTTAATGGAACATGATGTGACTTTTCCCGGCAGATACAACCTTATGTAAAGATGATACATTATATATTTACATGTGTGTAGCGCACGTAGGTGTATTGGATGATGATTCAATGTATAAGTAATTTGTATACATAGAAAAGGCCAAACATTCGTCTTTTCTCATCTGTGTATCCAAACTTCCATACTATGTAACTATTGCATAGGGTTAATCTAAAGTGAAAATTCGAGACATTGTAAGATGTAACTTTTCCCCAGAAGCTTCACTGACTTAACGCCCTTCCTGCTAATAACACTGATGTCAGGAGACGTAATTAGTGAGTTGTCTGTAAGTAACTTGGTGGTGTAGGTATCAGCACACATACGTTGGAGGCGTAGGCACGCATCGCATAGTGTGTTTTCGCTGACAGGAAAAACCGGGGGAGGTAATTCCAAAGAAGAGTGTTGAGACTCGGGGTGTCACAACGGAACTAGGAAATTAATACGGTCGGATGTGACTTGCTTTTTAAGCATGGAGCTGGTTGGATACTAAGTAAAAAGATAAGTAGATGATAGTCAGAGCCGTAGAAGCTGCTTTTTAAGCACGGAGTATATGATACCAAGTATAAAGATATCTACATACAAGAATGTTACAACTATACTGTGGATATCATGAGCACGATTCTATGTACATAGCCACCTTGATAAGTAATTATACTGTCGAAAGTTCCGATTCCTTGAATTTGCAAGTATGCTTTCGTATTAGTAAACTTGTAGGAAAGCATTGTGCCTAAGCAGACTTGGATTATCAATGTCTTCTATCAGCTTCCATTTTTCTGCTGAACCACCAATGTTATATATGGTTCGCACATTGTGGTAAATTGTTAAAACTGTAAAGCAGTAATATTCAGCGATAATACTGAAGTAATTCCAGTTACGTAATGCTATAATATATATAGCTGTTGTACTTGAAAACGCAACAGCATAGTCTATAATTTATTATAGAGCATGTACACTGTAGGACTTTAAGGTCATGAATGACGTCGTACATGTGTGCAGCCCACAATCGGAGAAATTAATTTGATCCAAGAACGGAAGCTAGCCAGACGTATTTAAGTTTGACGATGACGACAGCAAACAATAAGTGCGAAAGTGACGGCTTGCGAATCCCTTGTTATGTCGCATCGTTTTAAGTGTAATCCGTCAACATGCATGTTCGATAAAGTCAAATTGTTGAGATAGGGATATCTATTAAATACAACTTGCATGCTGTAAACTATACTAGGTAAGTATTAACAACTTTTGGTATGCATCTATCGATACTTCTGCGGTATTGTAAGCCCACTTAGCAATTAAAATATAAAAACCTCCTTATAAGGACTTGCATTTTGCAAAGGGAAAGTTCGCGGTAGTTCGAGGTTATACGTATGAGTTTCTAGAAAACCGCAAATCAACAAAGTGGTTACTTCCTGCACGTCAGCTCTAGTTTTTTGGGAAATAGCCTCTCTTACTCTTTAAGTTGTTGGTGTGCATTGCTATGAATTTGTGGTTTACCATACAGTCAAGCTCTATCAACTTGGTGTGTGTTATTACATTACAAGTGTCGATTATGTACAGTTGCATGTATAATTATGATTAAATAATATTAATAACCTATAACCACAATGTATTTTCAACCCGCTCGCAATTATGTTAAATATGATATGTTAAGTATGGTAGTTCTGATTAATTGGCGGATTCTCGTCCTTGGATTTTTCATCAATTAACCTTTTAGGAGGAAAAATTATAAATAAAAAAGAAATGTTTCGGATTAAATGATTTTTCCATTCATATAATATCCCATTTCCATTCCAAATATCCATTTCTATTCATATATAAGAATTCACTGCGTATATATTCATATTAATTTATAGTTTTCCTGTAGCCATCTTAACATTTTCCACTTAAAAACTTAAACCTACTAATCCTAATCCTAAAACATTACTACGATATACTAATCCAAGCAGAAATATAATTAATAGGTATATAAGTTTTCTGCAGCCGTTTTGTTTCAAAACTTATATACCCCCAACGCTTTTCTAACCCCAATGATATATTAACAATAGCCAGAGCTTTGAAACTTGACTGTGAGAAAGCATGTATTAATAATATTAATAGCCTGTTACAGAATGCTAAAGGCTTCATAATTGGTGGCGTCAATATACATGGAGCACATGTTTCGATAGCTATAAATTGACTCACTTCGTCACGCAAAATCACTAGTTGTATTCAAAACCGCAGTAATTACATCAATTTAACTAAAAGGATTCCTTTTATAGCCGTAAGTTGAATAAGTCAAAAAGTTTTTGAGAAACTTGGATTTTCCAATTTGTTTTCAATAGAATTTTGCGTGTATGTAAAATGCCTTCATGTAGATATACATACCTTGTTCTTATAGCTATATATTACGTACATTTTTTAGAAAGTGTTCAAGCTTCTATTAATAGATAATAATCCGGCTGACTTTACTAGAAACGGAGTTTCTTTTGAAATTGTGATCACCGTCGTATACTAAATTTCCGTATTTTTCGCTTTAATGCGTAGTATTATATAAGGTATACATATGTATGTATTGTATTGGTTTGAAGTCAGTTCTTATTGCAATTATATATGTATTTATCTCTCGCTTAGAATATAAATCCAGTAATAATACATTTGAATTTCCCTTATAAGCATTTTTTAAATCTAGATCCAAAACAAGAATATAAATTTATATTTTAAATCTACGTATATTTATATATAAGTAGACACGACTGATAGATACATATGTCATGTAATAACTGGAAAACTAATGGAATATGATGCGGCAAGTGTACCCAAAAATAAGGTTATGGAAGTGCTGATGGTGTAGGAAGGGGAGGTTAATCCGTCCGGAAGAGTGAAAAGTAGCTAGGCTTTCGTTTTCTTCGCCCTCTTTGTATAAAAGTTCCCACAGATTTCTTTTAGTCATACAGATACATCAATATAATTGGTATGTATCTTATAGTTTAGCTTTAACATTGGCTTTATGCTTTGACGTAGTAAAGTCAAGAAAGCAGTGTGTGTTTGAGGTGAAAGGAAATGCAGGAAATTGTGTTTGATTCTATCATGTCTCTTGACTCTTCTCGTTTTTCTCTCTCGGGTCTGGTAAAATGCCGGTAGTGAATTGATTTTCATATTGACATACATGTACCTGTATACTGTAGAGGTTTATAAAAGTTAACATTTTTCTCTTCTTTCGTATAAACATATGTGATTTATATGTTTAAAACAAAACAATAGCACTTATGAGAAGAATCTAGAATCTTTTGATATGGCGAATATTATGAATGGTACATCCTTATATTGCATATGTATCTACGTGGTCAAATAATTATTTTCGTGTGAAGATACTTATTGTTAGTGAAAGTGTGCATTCTTCACGTATTTTATATAGGGTGACGGGCGGAGAATTATTCGACCGAATTGTAGAGAAAGGTTCCTACACGGAGAAGGACGCTGCTGATTTGATTCGTCAAGTCCTGGAAGCTGTCGATTACATGCATGACCAGGGCGTTGTTCACCGAGACTTAAAGGTTTGATACACTTGTTTTGTGTATTACATAAGTATACTACATATGTAGATATTCGTTGTTTTTAAATGCGCATTTTTGTAGTTTCTACATGATTATCCTTACAGAAATACGCATAGTTAAACGTAAATAGAATTAGGATTTTTCCATTGTTTTAACGCTCTCCAATCTATGAAAATTTAAATAAAGATTCCAAAAATTCAACGTTATTTATAAATTTATAATAAATAAAATATAAATATTGTATTCTGAAACTTTTATTCACTTACTCATGTGTCAACTTGCTCGACTCTCTGTGAGCGACATATCTGTTATACAGATACAGGAAAATATGCCCATGAGCTCTTCTATTGGTTGTTTCGACCTTTATTTTATTGCACACATCTTTAGAGTCATGTGCGACACGTAAGAGTATACTTGACTTGATTTAGAACAAGTTTATTTCTCCTTTTTCGTGTTGGATTTTTTGGTTGAAATAATGTTTTTACAACACATTTGGTATAGAATGAAAACTTCAGAACTATAGAATGGAGTCTCTAATAAGAATTTTATGAGATGTTGACTGATAACCTTTTAAATATTTTTAAAATGAATGTATTCTCTTTTTTTGAACAGCCTGAGAATTTGTTGTACTACAGTTCGGATGAAGAGAGCAAGATCATGATCAGTGATTTTGGTCTGTCAAAGATGGAGGATTCGGGAATCATGGCCACGGCCTGTGGAACCCCCGGCTATGTTGGTAAGGCTTTCGCAGCTTTAATGTTACATCCAATTATTTTTTGTCTTAACATTATATTTTGGGCTATTTACATAACAATATTGAAAATGGAGAATTATTGTATATCAGTCATATTTAATATAAAGGGGTTCATCCCTAACAGGAAGGACTTCATAATTGTCTCCGAAATGTAAATACACTAAGGCAATGTTTTTATTTGGGGAAAGATATACAATTGTTTTCGTGATTTTGTGAACGTGATGGATAGTTTGATTCAAGCTCCCATATAGATTACTGTAAACAAACGGCAAATGTTATATGAGCCAAATATTTTACGTTGAGATAAAAAGCTGTATTTATATATTTTTAATATTGCCAGAACATGAACGTTGTACATTACGTTACTATCTCCAACACTTACTCAAATATTACAGCTCCGGCTGTCATGCCCTTATTGATTTTCATATTGGAATCTTTAAACTAATGGATTATTATAGCTTTAAGAATGTTACGACTGGGCTGTTATTTCGGTTTTCGTAGACATAAAAATTTCTGTAACTATCGTATACAACAGAATATGTAGCTGTTTAACAGATACTTATGCGATATTTGTGTAATAAAAATGTGCGTTATGGATTGCGTGCAAAATATCTAGATCCTTTATATACCTATAACTACTTAGTATATAATAGGAATCAATATGTTGAGATATGTATACAATTTTATGGACTACGTGGGATTTTTATTAACTACTTTTATCTTTTACATTTGACTTTCAACACAGCTCCGGAAGTTCTGGCACAAAAGCCCTACGGAAAGGCTGTTGATGTGTGGAGCATTGGCGTTATCTCCTATATTCTTCTCTGTGGCTACCCACCCTTCTATGATGAGAATGATGCAAATTTATTCGCTCAGATTCTTAAAGGTATGTCGTCGTCGCAGTCGTCGCCCTTTATTGTTCGAAGTTCCAGCAGTCCCTATTTTTATACCAAAAATGTCAGTCCGGCATTTGCAACTGTGAAGACGCAATCTGCATTTTCGATTTTATTTATTCTTCAACTTTTATAATTTTATATACGATTTTTGTCTTTTATATTCAACTTTTAGCTTTCACATATATGCAATTTGTACTTTTTGATATCATTTTTTCAATCTTTTATATACAATTTTTACAGTATGTACGCGTTATTTGATGATGCAATTATACGAGCAAGGGGAGTTGTCAGAGTTAGTGGAACTGCGTGGGTGAAGCGTAGTTGACATTCACCTTCTTCACACCTCTCTTCGGTTGCTTTTACTCTTGAATTTGCGGTTCTTACTATGAGGTGACACCAAAGGAGCTTATAGTTTTAAATCGGATTTTTTTCACGTAGATTTCTATATGCTAATTCTTTTTATGAACTTATTAGCATTTATGATTCTAGGGGATTGTGACTTGTGGTTGTCGATGTGAAAGAAATTCCTTGTGTATATAAAGGAAGGTTAAGAAATACTTCAAGTATTTCTGTATAGGTATATTACACAAGTAAAATACATGTTTAAAAGTTTTGAATTATATAGGAAGTGATGCTGTATAAAGAAATGCAAATCTCACAAGTACTGCTGCATTAAATATAAAAGTGATAGAAAACTTTGATCTAATGCATTTGATATACACTTTATTTCTAATAATATTTATACATCCTTATATGTACATGCAGAAACATATAATGATGTCCTTAGGTATATGTGTTGGTGTAGTATGATATGTATGTAATAAGAGTATTAAGAGCGTATTTTATATTTTTAGGTGATTTCGAATTCGACTCACCCTACTGGGATGACATTAGTGATTCTGCCAAAGATTTTATTCGCATGTTGATGAATGTTGATGTGGATAGGAGGTATACGTGTAAGCAAGCTTTGGGGCATCCATGGTAAGTCAACATCTTCATCTCGTCCATATAAAATAAAATGATTGATTTTTTGCGTGCTCTTTTAACTCGTTTTACAAACTTGTAGCGTAGCTTCTTCCTCTTTTCTCCGATTCTCGGAAATCCTTTCCCTGTTATTTCTACTACTACTCCCAACTTAATTTAGGTTCGCTCTCATGTATTTTACAGGATATCTGGTAATGCAGCTAGTAACAAGAACATTCATGGCACTGTATCTGAACAGCTGAAGAAGAATTTTGCTAAGTCACGTTGGAGGGTAAGTTCTCAGTTTGAGATTAGTTTGTTTACTTTTTTTTATTATATATAATAAAAGCTACATAAAGTCATCTTTCCAACTTATGAAAGAATCGAGTTTTATCTTTAATAAATAATATAATTAGTTTCCCAGTAGAAGCAGAAATGATTTTTCTCTACAAATTTAGCTTTTAAAACTGCAAGAAACAGCAGTGGCAATGATAGTACATACTTAATGAAGTCATTCTACTCTTCATGCTGTAGTGTAGTAATAGTTTTCATAAAGCTGTAGTGCATTTCTATAATGCTATCAAGTATATAGAAAACAAAGTTCCTTATTTATTGCAGCTTTCTTTACCATTATTAGAATCTTCCAAACTCTTATTTACAACAACAAGTAGACGGAAGAGATATAATTACCTAATTATGCTAGCATCTCAGGCAGTGAATTTTTACATTCTTGTAATTTGGTCATACTTTTCACCATTTGCATAATTATATTTGTTCATTATACTTGTTTCTAATAGGTACTAGATTTTTCAATCTTTGTAGTACATTTTCCCATCTTTTACATCTCCGCGTTTCTTGAGAAAAGTTGCAATCATCCAGTTTTTAAATTTCATTTCTATTGCAAAATCAGGGAATTGTAAGTATGCCGCAGCGAATTTACTCTCAGTTTTATTTCCGGGTTGAAATTTTTACTTAATTCATAAATATAAAAATTGGACAATAAATGTAGGTATGTGTATTATTAGTAGTAGTACAGCTTCAGAAGTCATTTCATATACAATTCCGGAAAGTTGATCGTAAATACGGAAAATGCTGTAATTAAGGAAGAAAGTATTATACAGTCGCTGTTTTGAAGTTTTTCGAAAGTTTAATACCTGGAACATGTAGTAATGTTAAGAACTAAGCCAAATTCGGCTCAATATTCTAGTTTCTCCGTCCCTAAGGATTATTTTCTAAACGTTACATATATAAGTCTATACATATTACACTGAAACTACACAATGCATTCACAAAGCGTGTACACCATTAAATTCACAAAATACACGTATCTGTATATGAGCTTTATACAATACTGCAATCACGCTACACAGTCCTTATAAGCTATGATTTTCAGTTTTAGTATCTAAATATAAGATTCTCATATTCATATACTTACACTCTTCCATCCACAATACACAACCTTAATTGCCGCTTTAAACGACTCGAGGTTTTATTGTGGGAGACCCAGGATGAGGGAACAAGTGAAGTAAATAAAAGATTCAAAGTATTCAAATAAAAGCAAGATGATTCTGCTATTTGCACACACACACACACTTGCCAACATTACGCACATATAACCATATATCTACAGATACATGGTAATATGCTTTGCGTTCATTTCAGAATGGAATGAGATAGCAACCACAATAAAACAATATATGATATGGCAGTTCCTAACATCTAGGTGTTCCCACCATTACTATCTACGGCTGGTGAGCTGTATAACGTTACTTTTTCTATACCACGTTTGTATACAAATTTTAGGTTTTTGTTTTTACTACACACACACATACATCGCAGTCTTTGCTCAATCGACAAATCCTCAACTCGCACGCAAATATTTATTATCATTATTATTACACGGGCTCACAGACACATACACTGAGCATTTCGGCGTAATTACAAGTTTTCCGGTTAATTACTTTTCCTTTTAGTAGCTACATGAGTTCCCGGACTAGATTACAAATATCGGGATTAGTATTAGCATTGTTATAGCGCATGGTGTGGGTTTAAACACACTAGCTAATTAAGACGATAACAATGAACGTGAACTAAAACTGAAACTTTTAAATTGGGTAATACATTCTTAAAACTTACTCACACTAACGGAAAGTCTTGTAGCCCCCATAAAAAACATGAATAATTCTGGTATTAGGGTTGTAGCTATAAAATAATATTGCAAATGAAAACCGTTGAAACTGAAATATGTTTTTTTGTGTGGGGGCATTCCCATATTTGTCAACTGCAGCAACTAATGCATGCGATTGCGATGGTACACAAGATGCAAAGGTTAGCACTAAGTAGTTCAAATAACAGTATGGATATCGATGACAAGAGATGTAACGTAACGTCTATTCAAGAGGAAAACAGCCATGAAGGTTTGAAGTTTGTGAATATCAAAATAATATTACAGCTTCTCTAAAATTTTTAAACTGCAACTGTCCCTCTTGTGTTATTGTGTACATCACAAATTGCAGTGTATGTTTTCGTATAATTACATTTGTTATTACATGCAGTTTATTATAGCTTAGATTTTTTATAAATTATTATTTTACTGTGATTATTATTTATATTCATTAATTTATTTTTAGCTCAATTTATTATTATATAAATTTTAATCAATAGTGTTTTACTGTCATTAACTAACACGTATTTTTGAATATTACCAGTTAAAACATCGAAATGTTATATCTTTGGTTGCTGTTTTACTTTTGTGTCGAAGCCTGTTTATAAGATACATAATTATGAGTTATTATTTCGTGAGTTGTAAATATGTACATATATTATTTTATGTAATGTCAAAGCACTATACCAGAGATTGAGGAATGATAGTTCGAAATGCAAATATTGATATGTTGCTCGTTTGTGAAGCGTATCTGCACATAAAAGGCTTAACGATAATTTTGTGTAGGGTAAAGGGTAAGTCACGAAATTGCATTTAAATATCTGAGGGAATACAGAAGTGTTATTAGTTGTTTAAATTGGAATTGATACTATCGTCACGTGTATTGATTTGTAAATTAAATTAAAATATTAAACTATAAATAGTTTTGCAAGATTGGTGGTGTACTCCTAGAATCGTGTAAGTTGGTGGTTTATTTGATGTGTTTGGAGATGTTGTTACGTTGTTAGCATATGTACTTTTGAAATGTTACGCAGGCATTTAGTATAGAGAGTATCATTGTCAGTAAAAGACATGTGTTGATGTCATGGCCACTTAAGAGTCGTAATCCTAATTGAATGTACGTGAGTATATATTACAATCAATACCTAAAAAACCAATCCGGATAATTGACTCGGTGCAAGAAGCCAAGTTTAATTACTATGTTGGATTTTCTAATGTACATAAGTATGTCACTAATGCATATCAATGCAATAAGCAATATGTACTCACAAGCTTTATAGCATGCGCACATGCTGTACACAGACATACATACCAAATTATAGTAGAATTAATACTGTAGCGAATGAAGGAGTAACTTAATTGCATAAGGCACTCCAGTTGATCCTATCGTGTTAACTGTGCTAATAGCAACTGCAAGAGCTGGATTATTGCAATCCCTTGCTGATGCACTTGTGTCAATACTTATAAGTGAAAGGATCCAAGGATCCGAAAGTATTAATTTAAGAGGGCGAATTTCTTCCGGTAGCTAAAACATCGATATGTACATACATGGAATTATGTACCTACATAAGATAAGCATATAGCTGCTTTATAATTAAAGAGCAAGTCTGAAGAGCTCACCTGGGAGCTCAAAACAATTTCATCATCTCCGATAAAGAAAGCACTTATATATATTTAAGGTGTACATATGGATAAATTCTTAGGGAAAAGTCCCAGGTGCAACATCCACGATACTTAAACTACAGATATATTTGAAGCGCTATCTTATGTTATACATATATTTGTATAAATGTCTGGTCATGCGAAGTAATTATTTGTGTCGGTTCTTGTACTATAGTTTTCGAGTTTGCACATATTTTTTGAATATTCTCGCTTGTACAGCTGCAATAGGTAAAGCGTTAATTTCCCAACAGAGTTGCTTGTCCGATTTGCTCGTCAAAATCTCTCAAAATTTGTTTTTTGGATTATATGTATAGAAATGCATACATACTGTAATGCGAATTTGTAGTTTCGTTGGACTAGAGACATTGAATTTTTAACAAGTTTTTTGAACTCTTTACTCAGCTGTACCTTCTTATGAGAGGAAGGGAACAAATAGAGTGACTTTTACAGCGCTATGTCATTAAAATATTCATAAAAATGAAATCTCCTTTCGGTGAAATTATGTGAGCTGAGCGTGACAAGACATGGCAAGGATGAAAATTCCAGGCCACTTTAAAGCTATTTGTGTGGACTGAAAAATCTGCTGCTTATGGGATATATTAACTTTAGGCTACACTGCTGTAGATATACGGATACAACTATGTATGTATTTACATACAGTAGATCGTTTTGCGGTGTGTGGTAAATGCGAGAGCTGAAAAGTTACTGCCAAGAAATCTGCAGAACATATTTGGAAGCACGTAAAGCAATTTGATGTAACTTGATTTGCCTGGAGGATCATCCAAAAAAGAGTGTCACAAATTTTCTCAGATGGAGTATCCGTATAATATTGAGGCCAAGATATGCATAAGTATAGTAGTAACCTTGTCGTAGTAGAACTACATCCGCAGTTAGCTCTATACTTGTAACACATTTACTTTAGAGATATTGGAACGCTCTTGGGTGTACCATAAATGTGCTGTGTCTTACAGTATCCTTTAGGTGTAATAAGCTCTATAAACATATCTGCTGCAGGGTATGCAAGTTATAAATGTGGTATGGAAGTTAAACATGTCTGCTACATACGAAGGAACGATGTGTGGAATATGTTTAAGCAACAGGGATTTCCCATTTTTGAGGACATTTTTGCGGGATGAAGTGACCGTGAAATGTATGAGGAATATGAGGCCGACTCCGCTACTTTATCACAGTAACTCGTAGCAGTAAACGTTTGGTAAAATGCATAGAATATATCTACATATTCAACTATAAGGAGACTTGCAGGGGTAATGACATTTTTACTAGAAACTTATTGGGAATAAATAAAAGTTACTGACAGATCAGATCTCCCTTACACAAGTTATATTTTTCCATTGATTTACACATTTCGGAAATATTGGTAATGGAATTCAATGATCTACGAACATTTTACAGCTTTTGGAACGAAGTATTATATTTATTTAAGTATGCCGTACGAAATATGTATATATATATATTATGTATGTGCTTAAGAAGGCTGTAAATTTAAAATATGATATAAGAAGTCACCACAATAAATGTATGAGATTGAGGTTGAAATACGAGAAAGAAAAGTCTTTTGTATGAATCTGTAGTAGTACTTCTGATTGCTGGAATATCCTTCCAAGAAATATTGAAGAATCTTCAATAATTTTTTCTTTTTGCAGGAGCATCTAACTATAGGCAATGTATGTAAGTTAAGTACAGTGTAGAAATTGGGTTTTGGCCATGATGAGTGCCCATATGATTATTATTATTACCACACGTAGGAAAAATGTGTGATCAGGTGCATAAGGAAGAATCATTTGCATCCATGTAAGTACCACACGTACTGATATGTTCATATATGCATATTTAACTACAATATGAACTTGATTGCTTTATCGATCCTTGCAGCAGCAGGCTTTATACTTTTTGACTATATAATCTCTGTTTCTTTTTGGGAGAAATAGACCCTGGTATTATATTCCATATTACACCTACTCTCCCACATTTTCACCACCCACACGATTTTATTTATGAAGTGCTGCATTATATGTATCTTACACATACTGGATTCTTTAGCAATCAAAATTTCAATTCCATTATTACAGGGTTAGGATTTTGTGTCATAATCATAAGTGTTGCTCTAGATGTACAGAAGGGTAAATCTATAACCAAATTTAATATATGTAGTGTTTTGATTAAGTTGGGATGTTCCGAAGGTTCTTGATAACTTTAAGACGCTTGAGTATACAATTTCAAGGTTAGAGTAATTTGAAGACGAGGTTACCTCCTTTGCAAAATTCAAGTGCAGTTTCTAACTTTGAAAATTCGAGTGCAGTTTCCGAATTTCCAGTGCATAAGAACTTCCATGATTGGAATATGTCCGAGGATAGTTTCATTTGATGAAAAACCGGGCTAAAAAAAGTCTCAAGCATTGAAAAATCGGAGCTAAGTTCCAGCAGCTTTGAGAATTTCTCTGAGTAAATAAAGCTTTGGAAAGTCTGAGTAATGGTCGAAGCTGTTGCAAACCACTCTGTGAAGGTCCCAGCTTTAGGAAAATACATTTTAAAGGTTCAAGGCACCATAAACCATAGCAATGGCATAGGGATTAACTATGCATTCATAAAATAAAGTAAGTAGGCTGGTTGAGAAATGAGTTATAAGGAGAGTTATTTCCTTCAGTAGTAGTGTGCTATACATGTACTACCCAGTTGGAATTGTAATTTACTATTCTGAAATCTACTTTCTCTACCTTATTTTTGCGGTACTTATATATTAATATTATGACGCTATATACATATATTAATAACATGGCGACTACATGGTGAGAAACGTAGCAGTTGTAATAATAAGGTACTTCTGTGTGAGCGTATACAATTCCATAAATCTGTGGTTGCACGCTTGGAATTTATATTACACATTGAATTAAACATGGTGGAAATATCGCTATATACATATTACGGGGGAACCTGGGGCAAACTGCATGATTTCCAGAGCAAGTAGGTTCTTCATCTGCCTCCACTGTACTTCTTCAAAGTGATTTTCTGGGGTGTTGCCACACTATTAATGTGTGAAAATGTGCAAACGAGCGAAAGCCATGCCAGGTGTGTATCCATAGTATTTAGAAATTTTATGGTGGATGGCTGTTATTATTATTGGTATGTGGTTGGACACTTTTCCATATAGGTATACACTGTAGTTGGAATTTAATAATTAGATTTTAGTTTCCACGTTTCATGTTTCTCATTTTATGCTACTACTAGTATGTAGCAGTAGTTTTCCAGTAGTAACACGTTTGCAACATTTGGGTCACAGCGTCTGGCGTAATTTGTGGTCGCGATAAGAAATTTGACTTAATAATATCGCTGGAACTAAAGTATCTTTACGTGTCTAATGTCTATCTATTCCCTGCCTGCGTACATCTTTTCTTTTCGTGTCTCTCTCCTCTTTACGTGCATTTTGAGCTTTAATGGTTGATTTTGAGGAAATGAAAGGACAATCATCAATGCTCATCGTCGTTTTTTAGGTACAAAATTAAAAAATTTAAACAACACAGACATATAGAATCTGGAATGTTATTGTTAAAATTATAGGCGATATTCGTAAATAATTTGTGAAATTCTAGGTAAATAATCTACAGGAAGCACTTGCATTTTTGCAAATGTAGACAAATATTAGTACCAAACTTGGAAACATAGAAGTTCTGGAAATGAGGGAAATACAAATGAATTCCAGCTACATTTGAAATTGTTGACGATTTATTGATAACATTTGCACAACTACATGGTGGAATTTACAACCACGATCTTTGTCTGGAATTGACCCTCGTAGACTTCCAAGTTAGATATCTCAACATACCAAGTCATGTACGAACCCACGCTTTCTATATATTTACTCCGAATCTGTAGTAGGGCCAAAAAACGCTATCATCATGATCTACTGCTCTGCATTATTTATTTTGATGATATTGATTCCTGTCATGAAAGTGTTTTTTTTCTTTCATTGTGGAGCCCACTGCTATCAATGTGCGCAGTTAAAGCATCACTAATGTGTTTACTATTGTATATTTATTATTTACTGATCAAATATCATCGCTTCACTCGCGGCTTCTTATACAAACGTTTATACCAGTATTATTACTCTGATTATAACAAAAAAGTAAGTTTGTGACTTTAGCCGCTCATATATAACTACTTGCCGATTCTCTTGTAATATCTGAGTGATCTGCATGACTGGGGGTTGCATAAATTCCAAGCGTCGTTACGTACACAATTATGTATTTGCACTTTGAATTCGTATACATTTTTGTTGATAAGAATGGCTTGCACATATGTCACAGTTAGCTTCTTTAATGTTCCCCGGCAAAATTTACTTCAATTTGTCATTTTATTTGGATGGATGTATAACACGTCCATAGAATGTCTATCTATGTACATATAGGTACAAATACGTGCGTAAATGGTGATGTAAAGGGAATACGGACAATAAGTAACAAATATATGGGTATAAGTGTAAAATATATTTGTGTGGGTGTTCGATGATGCTGGTCATGATGCAGTGTGAGGATATTTCATATTACTTAATGTATAGACATTACAATCAAATCCTATATAATATTACATGTATAGCGTCCAAATATAAATCATTGAAGATCATTGTCATCAGGTGGGTATTTGTTTTTGGATAATAATACACTATACTATAACATGCATTTATATAGCATATATGCTTTATACATAAATACAGTAAAGCGCTTATAAGAACTAGTATTTCCGACTGTCTGCTAGATTATGTGCAGCCATCCTACACACTCTCACACGATCAGTCAGTCCTCACTCACGCGAGTAGGACACCGCTCTGTATAATAATCTCTAATAACTTGCAATGGACGTAAGCAGAGAAAATTGAGCGTATATCAAGCACAATGGTGAAAGCTATTATTACACCATCGTACGTTTATGTGTGGATGAGTGCTCTGATGAATGAAAGTCGAACGAAGTGAATACGACCAAACCACTTTTCGAGTCATTCTCAATGAAATTCGTGGAGCTCCTTTACAATATTCTGCTATCTATAGTAGAATTTATTATTGTAAAATATAAAAACATGCGTGTAAATGTTCAGGATAACTAATAGAAGAATAGATACATTCATGCCCATGGGTTGTGCTTATGTGTAGATACTTGTAAGTTTTAATATCTAAGCGCTGTAGAAAGCTTTTAATACCAGTGATATTGCGTGCAAAATATATAAAAGCTCCAAAAGCTCTTCGCTTTGATTTGTCATGTGGTAGTAATTCCACTGGAACTAATGTTATATGTATATGTCCCAATATTATATAACATTATTGATAGAAGCATTGTAGTCTACCGGAAACATAATGCCGAAAGTCGGTTTAGCTTGTATTTTGAGATTTTGACAGTTGTAATCTGGAAATGAGCTAGTCGGTCTTTAGCGAATGACAACATTTTTTTTTGTTGCAGAGCTAAAGCGTTATGACAAAATTACTATAAGCTATCAGTTCAACGTCAATTGGAAAAAAAACTCGGCACCAAATGCATTATAACAAGGTTAACGAGATTAAAATCTGCATTTCACTATTATCAATTAAATTTTAATTTGTATAAATATTGATTCAAAAATCCAGTTCTATACTTTCTAATAAGCTACTATGAAAGTCCACTGTGCACTATAAATACGTTAGAAGTTAGTTTTAGCGATGAAAGTGGTATGTCAGGAAGCAATATGGTTTGTCAGGTTGTGTGAATATTCCTACTCCGGGCAATCCCGTGGAGTAGGTGAACTTTCCGGATCCGTTGAGCTCCTCCTATGCTCTGTTAAATATTCCGGAACCTTAAAGCCCCTACAATAGAAAAGTGACTTCCTCAATCATCCCCAACAATCTTCCTTTCTTGACTACCTATATAGTGGAGAAAATTTTATTTCCTTTGCATAAAAGAGTCAAACCGGGGGAAAATATTTCATTCTCCAAACGTTCCTGCAGACAATCTTGCCATTGTATGCGAATAAGTTTGCATATACTTAAGCATACAGTATTATGTATTTACTTATTTTACAGGTATGTACATAGATGTGTTCTTTAGAGATGAAAATGTTTTCATACATTTGTATATATTTCATACATATATATTTGTTTTTATATTTAAACGTACGGTATGTCCTTGTGAAAGGGAATATACAATTTTTTTATTATTGTAGATTGTCTGTATAGAATTGTTAGATTTCCGTATCGTATAAACTAGATATATGTAAAGAATTATATTATAGGATTCTGGAAGGGGATAAAGAAATTCTGCGGGCCAATGTGAATTGCATTGTCTGGGGGGAGCAGACTGCCTGCCCCGAAACTGTGGAATATTTATGCAGATACATAGGGAGTTATATATTTTATATAAATATAGCCAGACCGGGTGTAAGCGGTAGAAAAAGCGGATTTTAAATTGAACCTCGCCAGCTTGAATTTTTCTTCTACTTCGTTTTCTTCTTCTACTTTCTCCACTACTACTTTCCTTGTTCCCCAAAGAATACATGAGTTTACAATTCCATGCATGGATCTTTAAAGTATGCAAGTTTTTTTTGTAACACTACTATAATGCACTCTTCTATAAATGTGTAGCTACGTATATTCAATATATGCTATTCCTTTATCCAATAAGACATGCATGCACAAAACCATTCAATATATATAAACATAATGGTATAAAAAAACAAATTTCGCCGTTCAAGTCAGAAACACCATTTCCATACCTGTGTGAGGCCAACGTAGGATAAAAAAAATTGTCTGGGGGACAAAAGTTTCACATTGAAATCGAACCCATCTTTCTTGAAAATAGTTGCTTTTTTTTTGCTATTATCCACTCTCGGCTATCCATTCCCTCAATTTCTTGTGTCCATGGCGTTTTTTAAAAGCTGATTCGTTTCTCGGGACGGGTATGTATGCAGAAACTCTAAAATTTGCTTTTTTCGTCATATAAGTAATAACGGCGAATCCATATATTATTATCTGATACGGTGGTACAGATTTTAGACTTGACTTTCTCGCCCTCTCTAAATTCTATAAAGCTTTTACATCAATTTACATAATAGACGAGAGCCTATATATTTACATCCCCCATGCCTATTGTATAATAACAGAATATACAATGTATAAGCAGTCCATCTATTCTTTATTTATTTTACAGCTATTTCAATATCTAGAATGTGGCATTGGTCGTTGTTGAAAGTGGACGAGCTTTGAAAGGAATGTTAAGTATTTGCCTTTATGTGTATTCCATGGTATTTAAATTTATAGACGGAATACCTAACGGAATCAGAGTGGCGTAATGAATGAAACATTTGTGCAGCAGTCTATTTTACTAATAATCATCACACAGATGCTTGTGCTTTATTGAAATGCCGACTGAAAGCAGTTTATAAGTGTCATCGCCATTACACTTTATTGGCCTGCAAAAGATTATTTGTTATATAAGTCGAATTATGTATGTAGTACCTAGTTAATTACTGGGGGGATTTTTCATGAGTAAAGTTGTTGGGAATTTAAATAATACACGGATTTAGCATGCTCACAATTTTTGCTCTTTTTTTCATCAAAACGTGAATGCTTATATTGCATTATTTTTGTTATCACTGTAATAAAAATTATCATTTTTTATTACAGTGCTGAGATTTAGGTTTGCATGTTTTTAAAAGTGTGTCCTGCTAAAAACTGAAAATAATTTAATATTGAGTTTAGTAATATAGTGATGCATGCATACATTTGCTATTTATTACTTTATTAGATGGCTATATACAGTATGCATATATACATGTATATATAATTTACAGCAGTATTGAAATTGAGAATGTTAATGTTGTATAGATTTTGAAGGGATATGTCATCAGATTGTTGTTATGTGTTTATATGCAAAAAAAGTAAATGTATGATATTATGCTCTTGAAATATTGTGAAGGACTAGATGAAGTAATAAAATGAAATTGTTTTTAATTACTTTTTCCAGAACGCGTACCATGCAACAGCAGCAATAAGGCAAATGAAGCGACTCGCCTTGAGTAGCGGCTCCACCATGATGTAATATGTAATATATTGTATCTATATAAACCTGAGTTTTACTATTATACATTATACTTTCTATATATACATATTATAATTATCTTTTATTTATGTATATAACATTCTAAAAATAATATATATAATTACATTATTAAATATATATATAAATATATAATATATTCCTAAAGAAAAAAGAAGGCATAATGTACGACAAATACAATGCATAAGTATGTGCAAAAAATGAAGAGAATTTTACAAAAGCTGAGCTCATATCTTGTTTATCTAGTCGGGATTATTATTTTGCATGTATGTGTATGTACCTATTTATAATGCCTACCCTATTCATGTCTACTATATTGTTTATTATTGTGTACCCATGCAATTACAAGTATGTATTTACATGTAATTGCAAAACTACATACATTGTTTGCATACAATGTAATTGTGCTAATAACTGTAGTATGTAAAATACTGACAGAATTTATAATTTGGTAATTTTTTCCTTCCACGCATATATGCATTTAATGTACGGTATTACGTATATAATAGGTACTATGTATATTATATCCCTATATGTAACAATGTTCAGAGGCTATATGAATTATTATAACGTTGAAAATTGTTAATGAAAATTTTTATTTCGGTACTTCAGCATATACTTATGTACATACATCCATTTTGTGTGTATACAGCAAAAAGACATAAAATATCTCTTTATCTCCGCACAGCTCGGTGCAATGATGCTGTAATATCTGTAATAACCATTGAAAATAATTGAATACGAGTGTATAAGGGAATTGAAAATATGTGCTGGTTTTTTAATCTAATATACAAACAAACAGATACATAGGTACGTAATACAAGTATATGAATATATATATAAATATACATACCCGGATAAAATACATATGCAGGATTTTGAATTGACTGTGTATCGTACTAGTTTTATGATGCTGGTCTTTGAATTGTGTATATCTACATATATATACAAGGTATAATCAGATTTGGAAATTAAATATACATGCAGGTCTATGTGAATTGACGAGTATACATGCTGGTTTTTAAATTGAATAATGTACATAAGTACGTTATGAAAGTCTGTGAATCGAATGTATCTGTACATGGAGGTTCTTAAATTAAATACATAAAATGCTGATGGCACTATGTGAATTATATAAATATACATGTGTTATTGTTAAAACATATGCTAAAAACAGTTGGAAATATTTTATAAGTCCCGAAATTCCAGTAATAACATTATGTAATAACGATCTAAAACTGTAGCCATTTTTGATTAAATATTCCGCAGAGGCGCTCTTGTCCTTCGCGATGATGTTCTCGAAAATTTTCTTAATGCCAGGATTAGTGGTTGAAATGTATAAAACACAGCATTGTATAAACAACATGAATATCTCTTTCATTAAAAACAACAGCTGTAATATAATAAATATGGCTTTATATTGTGGCCATCGTGGGCTTTATGTAAAAACTAATGGCAACTTTATAACAAGAGTAACAAGAACAAAGGAGGAGCGGTGGAGTGCGAGAATGAGAATAAATATAATACTTACGTTTTTACATTACGACGTGCATAATTTCAACACTGTTGCACACATA
The DNA here is from genome assembly GCA_034696945.1 of Lipothrix lubbocki. Taxonomy (NCBI): domain Eukaryota; kingdom Metazoa; phylum Arthropoda; class Collembola; order Symphypleona; family Sminthuridae; genus Lipothrix; species Lipothrix lubbocki. Next base: position 60,729 of record JAQGAK010000618.1, read on the forward strand.
TGTTAAAGCACGTTTTGTATAATAACATACAAGTTTGTGTTCTTTTTGTGCTTGAGCTCAAGTTTAGTAGAATAATTTTGCCATTTTATGTTATAGTAATTTTTGATTGTGCAACACTATGTTTTTAAATTTGCATATTTATCTACCAACATAATTGTGATTGTTAAGAGACGTGGTGGTGCTTCATTCTTCTTGCTTATTATCATCATTGTCGGACATCACATTCATGATAATTAAAACTATCAATTTGTTACTAGTAAATATAAAATTGTAGCGATGAAGGATTCTCGTGGAATTATACCGAAATTTATTTTCAAACTACTGCCATGCTGTTTAATTATAATATTAATTAATATTTTCACCTTTATTAAATACAAAATTGAAGTCACCATCTAATTGTTATTCAAGTTTGTTATAAAGGTCTTGAAAGTGATTGCTAAATATTACCAACGCGCAATCAAAAGATATTTGTAATAATATTAAAGAAAATTAATATATGTCAGTGTATGTACATTCCAATGTTTTGTCGAGATTTGATTTTTTGAGCTGAAATCAAATATGAAAAGATATTGTTGAAATTATTAAAACGTATTTGAGGTCTAAATCTACAAATTATGTACATATATGTATGTGTAATATAACGATTTATACACATTTCCAAAATATTGAATTTTATCAACTTCTATGATATTGTGATTATACATGTACACCTTAAGTATGTACATTTATTACGTGGATAATAGTGAGCGTAGGTTTTTGGATTTAATTCCTTTATTAAACTAATAAATTATATATAAAACATATAATATGTAATGAAAAAATCTAATAATAATATGTTGTTGGAGAGATATATATGTATAAAACATGTTATACATACTGTTCGATATATTAACTATATTATATCATTATTATATAACATTAATTATGTATCCTAAGTTCGAAGAAGAGTAATAAAAGTTGTTATCAACGTGAGTTATGCCTTTGGGTTACTAGTACATAACTTCTCCAGCATGGTTAATTACATTTGCATACGCAACGCATATTCCCAAGATGGAACACCGAATTACTAATAAAGAACTTCTTGGGGATGACTAGAGCGTCTGAAATGAGCAAAAAGGATATAAATATTGAATTTATATAAGCATCTAATATAATATGAACTATTAAATGAAATGCTACGATGATATATTTTAATATTTCTACAGGGGGCACGTAACGAGATTCATATGTTAAAACATATAAGATTGCCCCTGAAGCAAAGTAATACTTGAAGTTTGCATTTGATTTCAGTCATGCAACGTTCCTGGATGGAATTTTAATTAACTCATAATAATAAATAATATTATATACTAATGTTGAATTTGAACCGGAGGCATTGCTATAGCTGGATGTACAATAATAACGATAATAATAATAACAAGGGAATTACAAGTCTGAATGATTCATCTTGGTAACTTTTTCCTCATCAAAATGATTGCGATTGTGCAAGCTTATATCCATAATATTTTGTGCGCTCTTCCTTATATAATAATGCTGTGTAAACAAAATACATATTCATGACTCACTCATGTACGCCAAACTTTGCAGAAGGAAAGCAAAGTCAAAGGAGAACTGTCATAATCGGAAACCGGTAAGACCAGAGAATATAGCATGTTATATAACCCGGGATACAATTCCACTACACAGCGTTGTCATGGCAGATCGAATGTGCAGGATTTTACAGTTCTCATCTTGCACCAAATAGATTCAACTTCCAGGAATCATTTTCACATATTGATGTTGACATTTCTGATGGAATTTTTGCATGTTTTGCCATTTGCATTTATGCTGACACACAATTTTACTCGTTGGAGCTATAACCATATAACATTGGAACTATTAGTTGCATTTATTAAAATATTTCCTACCATATTTAGTAGGAGAATTTACTTGGCCCTTATTGAATAAATGTTATAAATTTTGCATTTATTGTTTTTAATTTTGCCTTTCTGTACCTATTTTTGTATCTGTTTTTGTACCTATTTTGTATCTGTTTTTGTACCTATTATGTATTTGTTTTTGTATCTATTTTGTACCTATTTTTGTATCTGTTTTTGTACCTATTTTTGTATCTGTTTTTGTACCTATTTTTGTATCTGTTTTTGTACCTATTTTTGTATCTGTTTTTG